>PVIR01023100.1:0-27441 GCA_004026965.1 Petromus typicus | reverse complement strand
TAGATAGGTAGAAGAAGCAGGCAAATCAAGAAAACACAAGACTTGAACAACACTACAGACCAAATAAATATAGCTGACCTCTGTAAGCAGTTCAACCAACAACAGTGTTCTTTTCAAGCTCACATAAGAATATTCTCCAGGACAGGCCAGATGTTAAGCCACAAAACAAATCTAGGTAAATTTAAATAGCTGCAGTTTTCATCAATAGTACATGCTCCAAACACAGTGGAATGAAATTTGAAATCAGTAACAGAGAGAAGGGCATTTGCAGGAATTTACAGACATGCAAAAGTTAAATTACACATTTTTAATCAAAGGATCAGAGAACCAAGGCATGGTGGTGCACACCTGTAATCTCAGCCCTCAGGAGGCTGAGGCAGGAGGATAGCTGTGAGTTGGAAGCAGTCTGGACTACATAGTGTATTCAAGACCAGCCTGAACTGCTTAACAAGACCTGTCTCAAAACAAAACACAACAAAAATGCGGCTAGCAAAGATCAGAGAAGGATAAGTGAAAGCTTACAGTGTGCTTATCTTAGTGCAAATGGAAATACATTAAGATTTTTGGGATGTGAGTATAATTAAATCTTAAAAGAAAATTTATAGCTATGAATATCTGTATTAGAACCAAAGAATGATTTAAAATAAATATCTGGCCTTCTATGTAAAGAAAATGAACAGAGAATAACAAACCAAAGGAAATAATACCAATTATAGCTGAAACATGTAAAGAGTAGAGAAACAAGATAGATAACCAATGAAACTAAAAGTTGTTTCTTCCATAAGAACAACGAAATTAACATTTTAACCCATCTTGTTGAGTAAAAAGAGACGAGATTCAAATAATTTAAATCAGAAATGAAACAAAAGGATAGCATATCAGCTTGATAGCAATAAAAGGGGCCATGTCAAACAAATCATACAACCTAGATAAAATAGACAAATTACTAGCAAAACATAAAACACCAAAATTAACTAAGGAAATAAATGTGAGTAATGCTACACTAAGGTAAGGGATTGCATTAGAAATCAAAACACAATCACAAGGAACATAAGCCAGATGTCTGCAACAGTGAATTCTTAGAAGCATTTCATGAAGAATTAGCACTAATCCTTCAAAATATCTCCTGAAAAACAGAAAAGGGAGAAAATACCCCAAACCATTCCCCACGGTGAATGTTACATTGATAATAAAACTAAAAGGAACTGCAAGAAAAGAAAACTATACCTCAGTATTCACAATGAAAATAGACACAAAAATCCTTAATAGCATACAACCAATGCAAAGCAGTTACATATTAAGGGGAGTGAGTATCATTGTAAAATAGGATCTAATCCAGGAATACAAGACGGTTCAAAATGTGGAAACCAGCAAACAATGCACTGCTCAATAGTGGACAAAAATATACATGGAAATCTCAGTTCCGGAAAAAGCATTTGATAAAATGTAACATCCTTCCATGATAAAAACAAAACAAAACAGTTCAAAACCAATAAGCAGCCAGGAAGCTTCAAACCTGGTAAAGGATAGTTAGGAGGGAAAATAACCTATAACATGATCCTTCATGGTAAACAAATGAAAGCTTGTTTTCCTTAGCTGAGAAATAAAGCAAAGACATTTGCTCTCACCATAGACTTAAGTAATATTGTATTGGAGATTTTGTCAGAAATTTGGGGAAAGCAAGAAAAACTAAAAGCCATCTAGACTGCAAATAATAAAGTAAAATTATTGTTGGATTATATGTTACTAAACAGAGAAAATAATGAAAAAAATCTACAGATGCAAACAAAGGTGGGGAAGGACTGCTGGAACTAATAAGTAAGAACAGAAACTTTGCAAGACAAAAAAAGAGATCAAAACATAAATGAGAACTTTATTTGTATAAGCTAATAATGAAAAATCTGATGGTGAAATTAAGAAACTATTCCATTTTAAATAACATCAAGAAAAAGTGAATACTTAGAAATGACAAAATAAATATCAGACACATTGAAAACTACAAAATATTGAAAGAAATCAAGATACAATAAATCAAAAAAGTTCATTTATGAGTCAAAAGACAAAAATGTTAAGATAATGAAACTTATCAATTTGACCCATAGATTCGACACATGACTACCAAAATTGTAGCCCTTTTTTCCAAAATGGATAAGTTGATCTTGAAATTCATATAGAAATACAAGGTAAGCGTATTATCCAAAACCATTTTAAAAGAGTAATGTTGGGACTCACATTCCCCAACTTAAATTTTATTGCAGAGATGTGGCAATAAGCAGTAGTAACATTGGAAAGACGTCAAGGTCCACGTGAGAGAATTCAGCCTGTCAATAGACCTTCACATTCATTTACAAGGAAGATGCCAAGAAAATTCAACATGGAAACAATGGTCTTCAATAAAAGATGCTGGGGTGGCGGGGTATCCCATTCCAAACAGCAAAGTTGAATGTCTGTGTGCTATTTAAATATTAACTTGAAAAACCTTAAAACACTTAACTGTAAAGATAAATTATGAAACTCTTAGAAGAAAAATTATAGGTTTTCTTCTCAAGAACTTGGCACAGACAAAAGCTCATTAGATATGAGACACAGGCACAAGCAACAAAAGAAGAAACAGATAAAATGGACTTTATAAAAAAATGAAAATTCAAACCAGAGTATGGAGGAAACCCTAAATGTACAACAGTACATATACGGGACACCCTAGATGCATAACCCTTAGGGTAAGATTTGATATCCACAACACATAATGGATTCTGAGAACTCCACAATAAAAATATAGCTAACCTAATAAATGGTCCAAAGATATGAATAGACATTTCTCTAAAGAAGATCAGTGGACCTTAAGCAAGTAAAGAAATTCATGATTAATCATTAATAAAATGCAAACTGCTTCACTTGCACTAAGATGGCTATAATTAGCAAGACAGACCAAAGCTGCTCTGCATCAGCAAGGCTGACATGGGACTGTCACATGATCTGCCAACTGTGGAAGTTTGTTGGTTCCTCGGAATTCAAATGTGGGTGCAATATAATCCAATCATTTTGCTCTTAGCTATGAACTCAAGAGAATTAAATTTATATCCACAGAAAAGCAGTACATGCGAGCTCATAGAAACTTATCATCATCATTTATCCTGGTCAGAAAATTGAAACAACTCAAATATCTGATGGATAAATGAATAAACAGAATACAGAATGCTATACAGTGGAATTCTCTACATCAGTGAAAGAAATAAAGTATTGACACAAGTAAATACTAGAGAAACATTTTTAAATTCACACCATGTCAAAAAACAAAAACAAAAAAAAAAAAAAACAGAGTCACAAATAATCATACATCATGTGATTCTACTGGATTTATGCCCAGCATCTGAATGGGCAAATCCCTGGGGACAAAGTCAGCTTGTAGTTATCAAGGGATGTGAAAAAAGCAGTAAGTGGAAAGTGCCTACTAAAAGGGTCAGGATGTCTTTTAAGATATTCTGAAACTGAGATTCACCCCCTTTGAGATCCCTCTTTGGAGTCTCATAGCTTTCTCATACAAAGCTTTCTTTCTCAATAAAGTTTTCCTACCCTTAAAAAAAATTCTAGAATCAGGCACTGATAATGGATCTGTCATGTAATAAATGCACTGAAACTCCTGAGTCATACACTCGTGAAAATCAATAAAAAAGAATACAACAAAGCAAAACAGAGCAAAGCAAAACAAAGCAAATATCTTTGGTCTTGGAGATGAATGCTGTAGGATGGATATTGTTTTGGCAAAAGAAGAAAATGGTATCAACAAAGACCTAGAGTGGAATGCATCTGCTAATCTGGAAATGTGATAATCTAGTTCAGCTAAGTCCCGAGTCATTTGGAGAGGCTAGGGCACAGAGCTGAAAGGAGGTCAGCTGTCAGAGACCCTGGGTGTTCACCCAGAAGTGTCCTCCAAGGCTGGTACTGCCAGTCTGAGGGCCCGAAGTGCCAGAAACCCATCTTCACAGGTCCATTCGGATTTTTCACTCTTTACTTTCTAGTTAGCCCTGTTTTCATAGACTATCACAACCATGGGTGCTGCTTTGTCTTTTTATTGTCACTGAAAAAGAAGTTCCACAGAAGCAGCATGGTAGAAGAGCCTGGGGGAGGGGCTGCTCATATCACGGTGAACAGGAAGTAGAGAGAAGTTGGGGAGCTGGGGAGAGACAAACCTTTTGCAGGGCCCGTGACTGGCTCTTCTGAATAGACCCCATCTCCTAAGAGGGGTCACCTCAGAGCTCCATGATTCTGTCATCTTCCTATGGGAAGATTTTCCATCCAAAGCATTATTGGGTCAGTGATGCCATCTAGGTGTAGGATCAAGAGGCAGTGGAATTCATTTCTCAACAGCCACATCTAACAACGTGTAGAACAGATAAGTGAAAACTACCCTACAAGCAGGCAGCTGGACACTGTCCTTCCAGCCACCCTGGGTGCCGTAGCCGGAGACCAGAGTAGTGACAGAGATGAAGACGCTGAGAGCCACAGGGCCAAACAGCCTTCCCATGAACACACAGAACAGATGACCAGCT
The DNA here is from genome assembly GCA_004026965.1 of Petromus typicus. Taxonomy (NCBI): domain Eukaryota; kingdom Metazoa; phylum Chordata; class Mammalia; order Rodentia; family Petromuridae; genus Petromus; species Petromus typicus. The sequence continues at coordinate 22,891 of PVIR01023100.1, read as the reverse complement.
CTTGGCAAGTGAGAGCTGGGTACAGAGGAGTTAATGGGGCAGAGCTGGGGCTGGGCGTGTGCAAGAACATTCAGGGAGAGAGCCGTGGCCTTTCTGCGACAGTGTCGTGCAGTGTGCGGTTCCCCGCTGCGTGGGAGCGTGTCCTCAACACATGTGCCTCTTCCCCAGGGCTCTGCACATCGTAAATATTTACCGATTCGGGGAATGAATCCATTGTTCCTCGGGTTTATGGGCAGCAGCTCTGTCTGTTCTCAAAGCTGATCACCACTCCCCCATTCTCCCACCCGCAGGGAGCACACAGCACCCAGGAGCGGCTGGTAAGCCTCCTCTCTGCCCGGAGAGGGGGGCAAGTAATTTTCAAGACAGATAACAGGCTTCTTTGCAGGCTCTTCAATTTTATCTGTGCAGTGCTGGGTAACCAACCCCAGCCTCACATGTGCTAGGCAAACATTGGGCCCTGAGCTCAGGGACCCTCCCTAGCCTACGAGTTCTCAAAGACCTGACAGCACGCAGAGTACACATCGTCGTCCCCAATTTTGGTCTCTTTGAGCAACTAGAAAGGCCAAAGCACAGCAAATCTCATGTATGAATCCACAAGCTGACGTTTCTAGGGTCCCACGGTCCCGCCTGACGTGACTCACCCATCCCACAAGTGGTGCCCACTTTGGGGACAAGCACGTCTGGTCTTAGTCACAGCCTTGGCTGAATGGGAAAACAATGCCCGACTTATCCTAGATATGAATAGTAAGAGAGAGCTTCTCAGTTAGGAGGGAGAGAAACCTTTTGTCAAGACACTTCCCACTTTTCAATGCCCACGGAAAACACAAACAATGGGGACGCTGCCAGTCCCCAAAGGGGAGGGATCTACTCATTTGCACTGGATTGTTCCTTGCGCTGGGTCATGATTCAAAGGAAGTGCTGTGTAACCACTGCCCTCGGACCCTTTAAATTGTAGAGTGTGGTTCAAGATGCTGCAAATCCAGCAGTGGATGTTTACCGTGCTTTTAATGGGGAGCAACTGTGTCACCCACGGAAACTCCTGTGGTTCCACTACCTGGGCAATGGACTGCCAGGCCACTGTAAATTCCATGCCCCTGGCAGTCACGTGTTGACTAACGTCTGCTGCTTATGGGGGGGTTTCCTGGCCCTCTCTTCATCTGACATAAAAGCTATTAAAGGGCTTCTGTAAACAGTGGTTTTTTTTCAGGTGTACTCTCCTATTATTAGAGTTTATCTGAGCAGAGAACAGCTTTGGGGAAATCCATGCCCAAGTGTCTTTCCTGACCAAGCAACCCAGGGAAGATGTAGAACAGTTGTTTTGCCAAGAGGGAAAATACTCCTGACATTAGCTGCGATACACTTTGTTCTCCTTATCATAAAATGCCATCATTGCCCATAAACTCAGAGAGAAGACATGGAGAGGAGGCCTCTGTCTCCAGGGAACATGACTCATCCTCTCCTAGCGGCTGTCTGTTCTGGCACAGGGGCAGGCGCACGCCTGGGGGGTGTGCTGTGTGTCATTTGATCAAAGCCTAGATGTGGCGGTGCAGCCTCTGCCCAGCAGGAGGGGCCAGAGGTGCACCCCAGAAGGAGACTGAGGGGTGCCAGGTCTACACTGCACCTGGGACCAGCTCCACTGCGGGTCACTGCAGCCAGCCCCTTTCCTGAGAGCGCCTATTTGTGGTGGTAACCCTGCATTTTGTTCCTCTTTACTCCAGCTACAGGGTTCTGCTTTGGAATCTCTGTCCTACTTTACGTGTCCTTGTCACCTTTGTCTGCCAAAAAGTGAGCCCCTTCTGTTTTCCAGAAGGGCTGGAGCCACAAGTGACTGCTTTGGAGCACACAGCTGAGCTCACCCACACACCAGCGTCTTTGACAAGGGACCTGGACCAATCCCACAGCTGCACCTTTCCAAAGAGAAGCCCTGCTGGCATCAGGCTGGGGTGACTTCAGTTTCCCCTTTGAGCTCTCAGAAGGCTCACACTGTCCTTTTTGTGGAGCAAAGTACACTGGCTCGGTTTACCGAAGTATCCAGAGCTGCCAGCGAAGGGCAGGGGACAGCCGCACGGGAGAGGCCTGCACACAGGATGAGTCTTGTAGCAGCCTGCTTCTTGCATCTGTAATGCTAGGTTACCATATTTTAATGAATCATTTTGGTCCATTTGTCCTCAAAACGTGCAGCTTCTTCTGTCGACTTTCCTTCAGCTTAGTGAATTGTGCATCTAGATGCGGCTCTTGATTTTCTGCTAAACGAAATAAAAAGAAACTTTGAATACGAGAACTGATGAGCTCAGGTTCATGGATACTTTGTGACTTCTACTTGATCGGGTCATGCCTTGGGTTGCACATTTGTCTGTCTTCTAATCACTCATGAGACAGGGGTCAATGTCGGTAAGGAGCACAGTTGCTTAAATACGGTTAAGCCAACTGGGTTTCACTGGAAAAAGATGAAGTGAAACAAATTTCTCCATCATGTTCCATCTGGACAAAAATGGATATATTTTTCTAGACAAAAATAAGTACTCTGCATAATTCAGATATCACTAGCTTAGTCCCTAAATTCTGGGAAATGTGTTCACCTACATATGGGAGATAGGATCACAAAGTGGACAATGTTTAAATTTTAAAATTTATTATAGCAAAGGCATATTGCCACAGATACCCCCAAAACAGTCCCCCTCACCAGGGACACGTGTGTCCCACCGTCCTCGCCACCATCTGTAGCAGCTCAAGAGTTCTTTCACGAGTGTCTCAGTCACACCACCTTGAACTCCTGAATTAATTGGAACATCAGCCTTTCATGGTGTTTTTGACTTTGGGAAGCATCAGAAGTCACACAGCACCAGACCTGGTGACTAAGGTAGACAAGGGCACACTGGAACATCTTTATGAGCTGCTTTTCCATTCAGCAGCAGCATTCACCATAATCTATCACTGCTCAAAAAGCAAGAAGGCTCCCAGCATTGCTCTGGAAAGTGGTGAGAATTAGGGCTAAGTGTGTCCGAAGTAAAGGGAAGCATTCAGGGGCATTCACTGGGACAGGCCCTCGGATGTAATAAATCACTTCAAATCTAAACGCACGCTGTAGTTTCTGCTCCGCCCTTGGATCAGAGGTGAGAGCACTTCCCCTAATCTCTGTGTATTGTAGTCTCAGATCCATCATGGGGGACCTCGCTGCAACCTTGAGTGTCGTCCCTCACTTTGCACCTCAGAGCCGCATCCCGCCCCTATACGTGCTTCAAAGCACTTTCCCCCTCTTCCTGTCTGTGACACCAGCAATGGAAAGGGTGATGCCCTGGGCAGAGCAGCGGGGTGACCTGACGTGTCGCGTCCCCGAGAGAACTCGGCGGAGCTACCAGAAGACACGGGACAAATGGCTGCCTCCTTGGCTTCCTTTCAAAAGGGCGCAAGTGGTCTTGTCAGGTGGGACGGCTCTTGGAAAGCCCGGCGGTGGACCCAAACCTGGCTGCCCTGCTCCGTTTCTAGTTCCTTTTTTTGTTTGTGTTATCAAATTGTCAGCTTTCTTTTCTTTCTTTTAAATTCAAATCTTTATTGGTACCTTATATATACACATCATGATCGCGTTCAACGTTGAGAATTGGTACCAGTATATGACCCACCCTACAACCATCCACCGCCTATATACATAAGCTTTGTTTCCTTTTTTTTATTACCATCATATTATTTGTCCCCTCATTATTTACCTCTACATCCTATTTACTTTTAAATATTTTCTATTCCACAATATCTACTATACATACTAGAACTCATTTACATCTTCACTTTTTCATACCGGAGAAAAGATGTATTTACACAGCTGTGCATTTATTTCACTTATGAGGACGTCCTCAAGGTACATCCATTTGAGTATAAATGACTTAATCTTATCATTTTTATGGCAGAGTAGTAGTCCATTCTATAAAAGAACTACATCTTCTTTGTGCAGTCTCCAGTTGACGGACATTTTGGTGGTTTCCAAGATCTAACAGTCACAAACTGAGCTGCTATAAACCTGGGCTCTCTATATTCCACTAGCTCAGAGAACAGCTTTTGGCTCCAGGGAACCTTGACTTGTATCTTGTGCCTGCAGCTTCTTGCCCGTGAAACTTTAGGTAAATTGCTCAACACTAGGAGCCTTATCCCTAACTTCTTCAAGTCTTGGTGTAGGAGTTCACCAAGATCGCATATGTGAAGGACAGTTCTGTGGAGTAAGGCTTTCAATCACTGCTGTGCAGCTGTAATTCGAATCGATTTCCTAGGGCAGATGGCACGGAAGGTCACGCCTTCTCGCCCCACACCTTACCACACCGCAGCAAAGCACAGCAAACCCGCTCTGGTGTCCCAGAGCTGTCTGAACCGGCTGCAGCCTGTCCTCGTGAGGTTGTTCAACAAACTCTGAACCATCCTCTCCTCTCTCTCTGTTCCTGCAATCACGGGAGTCACGGAGGATCCAGACTCTCTCCGTTCCACCGTGGTGCACTTAGGCATTTTTAAAACAAATTTCCAGAGCAATAAAGCCTCTCCCTTTCGTAAACATAAATTACATTTAATAAGCCTGGGAACATGTAACGTTGCCAAATCTGGGGCAAGACTGCCTCGATGACTTCAGTCTGTTCTCAGCCCTTGATTACAATTTGATTTCCTTTGGCATCAAAAGACAAACTATTTTAGCGAACAATGCTCTTCCTTTAGCAAGAGTGAGATTGAGTTACCAGGGAAGGACCTGATCCTTTGCCAGACAATGTGTCCAAGCTCTTAGCAAGAGCAGAGAAGTGGATTTGCCTGGACAGCACCGTGAAGGGAGACCAGCGCAGCCAGGAGCGGCTCCCTGGCATGCACGGCTGCTCTGTCCACTCTGCCCTCTAAGTACAAATGCCCTGGTCCAGCGATGCCTTCTGGGAAGGGGAGTGACCGCATTCGTCTATCTCTTACCTGGACATTTGTTGAAACATTTCAGAGTGTCGTGGTATTAAAAATACTTCTCTTCCTGGCGCTCCCATAGGAACTCGACATTTGAAGTTGTGCTCAAATTGAATCTTTTCCTTATGACCCGCGCTAATCTCACCCGTGTGCATGTGAAACCCTGGAAGTCACTCTCACAAAGCTCTGGGCTTTTCTCAACCTGTAAGCAGCCCTATCTTGGAGTTCATATGAAGTTTCACTTTGCATACATCCTCCCATTTGCCCCTGGGCGCACTGGGAACATGGTTACTGTGACTTGAGGTTCCCATTAGCCAGCTGGCTCCCATCCTGCTTTCTCAAGGAAGATGGTCTGCATGTGATTTGTGCTCTTTGAGGCCACAGGAGGAAGTCTCGGGCTCTGAGTCACTGGGCATTGTCCTGAACACACTGCACTTCTCAGACCTGGGAGAGCACTGATCCCTTGTGCTATCCTCGGTACTTTCCCTAGAAGACAGTAGCCCTGTAACTGCGGGGACTTGTGAAACAGGCTAGTCCACTGCAGAGGGGGCAGGACAGAGGGAGGAGGAGAAAGAACAGGCCCCCTGTGCCCAGGCAGAAGCAACCGATCTGGAGTTCACACCAGGTCTCCGGCATCCGATTCTCAAGTATTAATATTTTCTGTCTCTCATCCCACGTTTGCATGGTAGGTAGAAGCCCACAGACAATGAATGTGATGCCAGAAATGTTGGCTTAAGGTGGTAGAGACTGCCAACACCAAGTCAGAACCTCAGTGGCTAAAATATTCAGAAATAAATAGATCTTTTAGCATTTTATTTTTTTATATCATATAAGCATATATCAAAATTGGTTTGTTATATAAGCATCAAATTGTACAAATGTAAAATTGTGTGAGTTAAAGGCAGGAGAGATGCTAGATTATTTATATTGGGATTATCCTGATGGAAAAATTAGGCCTTTTCATGCTTAAAATTTTTGTCTGTCAGTATCACCTTCAACCATCTTGTAAAAATATGGACAGAAGGCTGGGAATTTAGCTCAATGGTTTCAGTGCCTGTCTTACAAGCACAAGGGCTCAGCTTCGATTCCCCGGTAACCAGATACAATACTGGGCATGGAAACTCACTCACAGCAGCAATCAGCACCACACCTATAATCCCAGCACTCGGGAGGCAGAGGCAGAAGGATTGCCGTGATATGAGTTTGAGGCAGAGCTCAGCCTAATCTACAAAGCAACACCCTGTCTCAAAAAAAGAGAAAGAAAAGAATATGGACAGAGCCAGGTATGCTGGCTCACGCCTATGATCCCAACACTCAGGAGGAAGAGGCAGGAAGATTGATGAGCTTGAGGCTGAACTACAAAGTGAGATCCTGTCTCAAAAAAAAAAAAAGAAAGAAAGAAAGAAAAGAAAAAAGAATATGGGCAGAGCAGGTTTATAATTGTATGTGTACTGGTGGAAGATCAATTTGGGCTGATAGTGTAAATTTGTCAGAGATGAAAGAGCTGTTTATTCACACGCTGGTCTGCAGTATTCTGGAGTGGGACACTGGTGTTATTTTTCAGCATTTCTTAAAGCGAGTAGTTCAACAACAGAAGATTCAATTCCTGACCTGAAGTTGTTTCAAATCTAGCAAAGAAATTAAAATTACATATGAAAACAGACTTGTATTTTATGAAAAGTAGACACCATCAAAAACACAGGTACAGTCCCTAAGAAGTGTAGGAATGATTTAAACATTTGGAGAGAATTAGAGATCTCTCTAAAATTACTGCTTTCCAGCAGTTCTGCACATTCATTATGGAAAATTTGGAAAATGCTGAATAACTTACAGAATACCATGTAAAACTGTCACTGCCCTGTCCTCGCTCACTCGATGAATTTGCTCCCTTCCCTCAGCACCCTTCCCGGCACTTACACACGCGTGTGTAAAGGGAGCAAAGCCATAGGCAGGGGACGATGTCCCAGGACGCTGCTGTGCCCTTCTGCTTACACCGAACGGTGGACCTGTCCCTCATCCACGGGACTTTTCACAAACTATGTCTCATGTCTCTGCCCAAACTTTCTGTTTCTTTATTCAAGTGGGTAACAAGAGAAAAATAAGGGTAAATCATATATACCGTCGGAAAATAGAAAGTATATTTAAATCCTTCCTCATGTAAGCAAGAACACACTCAAACACACAAAAACGATATTAAAAGAGAGAGGGGGACTCCAGGGGGGTCTATAAAGCATCCAGCAGACAGCGTGCTGGAGCGTCATCTGAGAACGCAGAGGACACTATCTCCAAGTATTATTAAACAGAACTCGTAAGAAGTGATTTCAAGTTTTTGAAATTCTTTGTAACAATAATATTGTTTACAGCTATTGCTTCCAAAGTTCTCTTAGCAAAAAAAAGTTTCGTTTTTTAAGTGAGAGACCTCCACAAAGGAAAGGACCTAGCTGGGTTAAGGACCAGCTCGGGGTGAGTGACTGTGACAGGTGAGAAAACGCTCACCCCCCGGTCCTGACATCTGGGTCCTGACTTCTGTCCTCTGGCCGAAAAGACACGTCCAGACGTGAAGACCTTCGAGAGGCCTCCTCTGCCCTCAGCCCGACTGTGTGCGCCACCGTGGGGGTGATCGTGTGCGTGCTGGGGAGCCTCGCGCTGGCGCCTGCAGCCAGGCTCGAGGAAAGGTCCCTCCGAGAGCAGCTCGCAGAACTGAAGCAAGGGGAAGCACAGGGTAGGGAACGGGCGTCTCCGCCCGAGCACAGCGGGGCACACCTGTCTGGTGGGGGAGGAATGGATGTTCAAACCCCAAAACCATTATGTGTGAAAAATCCTGAAAAGGAAAAACAACACTAGCCTGAATATGTGGGATAGAAGCAATTATTTTGCATGAATTTTTGCATGGGGTGTGTGTGTGTGTGTGTGTGTGTGTGTGTGTGTGTGTGTGTGTGTGTTCACCTGTTTGTGTTTACAAAATAGCTACTAACTAGTTAATAATAGGGAAAAAAGAAATGAGTTTACGTAGGTGCAGGATTTCATGCCTGTCGTCCCAGCTTCTGGGGAAACTGAGGCAGAAGTCCTAGGAGTACAAACCCAGCTGAGGCAAGCTGATGAGACCTTCTGTCAAAAAATAAATAATGTAGTTTAATTTAAAAGACACTTTTTTTAAAAAAGAAAGACTGGAGATGTAGCCTGGTACAAAGGGCCTGCATTCAACCTCTAATTTTTTAATAGAACGTATACATTGCTTAACTCTATTTCTTTCTGCCTACAAAAACCACACACAAATACACACACACATAAGTGTTGAAGATTTACAGCTCGTTTATTTTTCCCACATATTTTTCACAGTTTCTCAAATTTTCTATAATCAGAAAATAATTATTTCATGAATAGTGTGATAAGTAAGACATCAGATGAAACAGAAAGGGACTTCCCAGGCTTTCTTCTGTCCCCCACTTGGACTCAGCCCGAGGGGGCGGAGGAGCCAGCAACGCTGCGAATCGGGCAGCACTCAATGGCTGTCTTGCCTCGGAAGCAGAACTGAGCTGGGCCGCAGCGCGGCAGAGGCTGAGAAGCTTGCGTGTGCAGGCCTCGGACACACACTGTCCGGTGTCTATGTGGTGACACAACTGCACGTTTCCACTTCAGATGAGGAAACTGAGGCCGGGTGTCCCCACCAGTGTGGCAGCAAGAGGGGGGCAGGCTGTGCGGGAACCCAGCTTGCGTGGCTCGGGGTCTCCACCACCCACCACAGAGCCACACTCCAGAGAGACCTGGGAGGCCACGGGCGCAAACGCCTGCGGACCAGACAGGGGCAGCTCACAAGCCTCCGCATCCTCCGGAGACCCTGCTGTCCCCGGGCCACCGCAGGAGGCGCTGCCCACAGAACCAGAGCCGGCGCCGGGTCACTCCCAGCTCCTTCCCCTTTTAACAACTGCTCCTCCGCGCATACAGATCAGTCCTGTGGACAGTTGGTCCATGGACATGTCACATCCCAATCCCTACACACCCTTCTCTCCCATCTCACACGCCACATAGACACCGGACAGTGTGTGTCCGAGTCCTGCACACGCATCTCTGGGTTCCTTTCCTTTCTACTTCCTTCTCCTTTCCCTTCCTTTCCCGTCAGGTCGAACCTATCACAGGAACAGGAAGACAAAAGGGCAAAGGAGCACATTCCCATTGTGTGTGTGTGTGTGTGCGTGTGTGTGTGTGTGTGTGTGTGTGTGTGACATGTCCACATGCATATATGTGGATGGAATAGCAGGGTGGCGCTGGTTGGGTCTGAAGCAACCGGTAATGGTCCCTGCAGAAGAGTGATTAAATACCACAGATCCATTCAACGTGATGAGAATCTGGCATTTGTTCCAATGAATCTTCCTTGGAGAGGAGAACTGACAGAACCAAGTCATCACCTATCCGTAGCACTGGAAGCCTGGGCACAGCCCTCCTGTGAGCGCCTCCCTGACAGGTCCAAACTGTAAGCTTCCCGCTGGTGGCCCTGTCCCATGATCACTCATACTCACCCAGTGACTGAGCGTGCGAAGCGCTCAGGCTCTGACTAGAGAACTGCTGTGCAGGGAATGGGGGTGCAGCCAGGGACGCCAGCAAGGAGGCGGTAGGGAGGTCTCCCACGGGAGAGACTTGTGAGCAGAAAGGTTTCAGGAAATGATGGGGTAAGTTCTCAGGAAATGGATCCAGGATGTGCCAGTGCGGAACTCAGCAGCCCGAGGAGCAGGAAGACGGTAGTTACTGCTCAGTTCTCTCAGCCGGGGACTTTTGACAATGTGTAGAGAGAAAGTGTTTTGTTTTTTCAGTATTGAGACCTGAACACATGGCCTTTGCACTGAGCTACATCCTTGTCCTACAAGTTTAAAAGTTCCATTTGAAATAAGGTCTTTTTTAATTGCTAAATTTCCCAGTCTGGGGTGGAACTTGTGAGTGTCCTGCCCCTGCCTCCAAAGGGCTGGGCTTACAGGTTTGCTCCGTGGAAATATGTTTGACTCACCTTGGGGGGGGGGTGGTTCCTACTGACACTTCGTGGGTGGAGGTGGAGAACTGCTGACCACCCTCTGATGTCCAGGACAGCCCAGCACCAGAAAGTGTGCAGGGGGGCCGGGGATATAGCTCAGTGGTTCCGGTGCCTGTCTTGCAAGAGCAAGGACCCAGGTTCGATCCCTGGTCACCACATAACAATACTGGGCGTGGAGACTCACCCCAGCAGCAACCAGTACCACATACCACAGCCCGGGCGTGGTGGCTCACTCCTGTAATCCCAGCACTCGGGAGGCAGAGGCAGGAGGATTGCTGTGACGTGAGTTTGAGGCTGAGCTCAGGGCCAGCCTGAACCACAAAGCGAGACCCTGTCTCAAAAAACCTTAAAAAAAAAAGAAAGTGTGCAGGGCCAGAGGTCAGCAGAGCGCACATCTCAGAGTCCCTGCTCTGCACTTTCCCCACGTGTCGTGGAGGGAGCAGGCGCGGGGCTGACTGTCCTCTCACAGCGCGGAGTAACAGAAAGGGTTAGCAGGGAAGGGCCACGCGGGACTCCCTCCCTTAACACCTCTAACTGCCACTGGAACTCCGACTGCATCGCTCCTCCTAACCTCAGAACAGGACTGCCTCCTTCCCAATTTGCAAATATTTGGCAGCAAATTTGGTTCTAGCTAAAAGGCTGATGACCGTCCAGAGAAGGAAAAACAGCAGAGTGAAGTAGAGGAAGGAGGCACAGCCCAAGAGCGGGCGGGTGAGCAGGTGAGCGGAAGTCAGAATGTCGAAACACAGCACGAAAACCACGAGAGGGAGGGCGGAGAAATGCAGAGGTTTCACCTGCTCACGCTCAGCACCTAGGGGCCTGGATACCTGCCCAGCGGGCTGCGCTCGGCTCTGCAGCCTGGCACTGGGGCTGGGACCTTGTGTCCGGGAACAGAAGGTCACCAAGTCCGGCAGAGTAAAGAAGGTTTCTATACAGAGGAGTGTACAGACCAAAGTGCCTCCCTTTGTCCTGTTTTAAACCAGACTACAGATGGCTACACATGTGTCTCTTTCTAATCAGCCCGCTGTATGTGTCCTATGGGTTGAGAAGCAAGGAAACGAGGTCTCTGTCTCTTCACCCTGGTCTCACAACGTCTGGTCTCACAACGTCCCCATTCACTTCTGCACCTTGGATAGCAATCTGTTTGTCACCTGTCTGTCCCTCCACAGTGTCCCTCTATGTTTAAGAAGTTGGGACTAAGAGAGAAAAACTCAGGACTCCCCTACAGGGCCTGGAGCCAAGAGGCCCGGGGAAGCCCAGGGACCAGGGAAGTTCTAAAGAGTTGCACCTACATCTAGCAGCCCAAACAAATTCAGCGGGTTCACACACGTGCCTGAACAGCAAGGCCTGGTCCACGGTGCGGAACCGGCTCTGGGCGACGTTACATCCACGCGGAAGGCTGGGTGAGTGGCATCCGTGCCGCTGCTGAGGCTGCGCCCTGGAAACTGTAATTCCCACTGTAAGCACTGAAGACACTAAAACGCAGAAGGCACTCAGCAAGGACCACCTGGAAGGTGGCCTCCCCTGGGTGCAGCGTGACTTCGGGGCAGACGCAGATCCCACGTGGCTCTGCTGGGTGCACCGTGACTGCGCCTAATTTCACAGGTCACTAAAGAGGTGGCCGGAGCAGAGAACGGCCATCACTGCGTATGCACTTATCATCTCTGCCACGGTGAGACACGCATCCGCATCACAGGCCTGCACTTTGGATACTTCCAAAAACAGCCTGACAAACGTCTCTTCACGTCACTGGGTCAGTTACATTGTATGGCAAGAAGAGTAGCAGGAAACATGCAAATATATGGAGGAAAGTGTCGGATCAGAACGAGGACAAAGACTGAGAGACACTGCCGAGGACCCCGTGTGACATCCCAGGGCCCGGGCAAGCGAGGCTGACAGACCCAAGAGGCTCCGCCAGGATCAGTGCTGCCGCCCCCCGCCGGGAAAAAAAAGCTGATGCAGGTCCTGGACAAATGACTTCGGCTCTTGCTTAGCACACGTGAAGCTGTTTTGTTTCGTTTTTGCTTTTTTTTTTTTTTTTGAGGGAAGGGAAGCCTGGGACGTGAACTTACCAAAGGGTGAGCTGCGCCTTCCCCGTGGCCGCCTCCTCGCCACACTGCGGTGAGCCGGCAGGATCCGCAGAAGGTCGCAGGAAGCCGCCGATGGGCAGACCCTCAAAGCCTGGGCGGACAGTAAGCAGCTTTTCTTTTCCCATCAGTGGCTAAATTTGTCTCCATTGTTTCCCCTCTTTTTTTTTCTCCCTCGCACTAAAACGGGCCTGGAGCCCAGGGAGGGGCAACAATATCCTGACTGAGAACCTTGCGCGTGGAAGACAGACAGGGTCATCCACATTGTCCCGAGGCCATGTGCGACAGAGATTACGCCCCGAGAAAACAAAGGAACTACGCCACCGCGGCGCTGTCCGCCAGTAAACAAGAGAAACGTGACCGGCCGAGGCAGGCGGCTTCCTGCTGCCCTGGAGTTGGTGCAAAATAATCGTTTCGTTCCCACCCCACCCCCACCCTCGGCCCATGGCCAGGAGAGAGAAGATGCAGAGACCTGCCTTTCCCGGTTTTCCTGGGGACTCAGCCGAAGACTTGAGAAGCTCCTTGAGCAGAAAAGTCACCAGCACCGCCTCGTTGTGACAGGGAGGCCTGGGGGACCCGGTGTGACTGCGACTCACAGTTGGCCCATACTGACCCTAGAAGTCCCGGTTAACTGGGAGCCCAGCTCGGCCTGGCCTGTCTGTTAGGCGGGATTCGGGCCGTGCCACAGCAGTACGCGGGTGTCCAGGGGCCCAGCTGGCGCAGGACCCTGCTCGGTACCACACGTACCTTCCCACGCATTCCGCAGACCTTTAATTCAGCCGTGGACCTCCACTGCAGCAGAAGCTCTCTCACCACCTGTGTGAATATGAGACTTACGATATGAACAGTCCCATGTCTAAAACCGTGACGGTCAGTTTTTTTTTTTTTTTAATGTGCATTGAGAATATATTGCAGAGATTTATAGCAAAAAGAAAAAAACTGTCCTCAGAAAGTTTGTTTTGATGATGATGACATATACTATGTAAAGAACGTGAGTTTCCACAGCCTTGCAAGTGGAATCAAGTCTTTTGTACTTTTAAGAAAGTGGTGCACTTGGGTAACTATTGATTTGCTCACTGTAAGACTTTGGGCCATGAAACACACGGAACCACAGGACAGACAGCGACTCCACCCAGTCTCCCAAACCGCAGCGCGCAGGGTCGGACAGCGCTGGCCCGCGTGCTCGCTCTCCGGAGTGTGGGGGTGCTCCCATCCCCAGCAGCTCCTACGTGACGGGCTCCCCCTCAGAGGCTGATCCACAGCTGATAAAGACAAAGGCGATGTCTGGACTCGTCCCTAAAGTGAAATCCATAAAAACGTTACTGTTGTTTTGCTGTTTTTCACCTCCCTCGCTGGTGTAGGGCGGGATATAACTCACGCACTCAAACAATGTGTGTGGACTTGGGCAGGCAGGCGGGGCTTTGGAGGAAGGAAGGGGGGCGCAGTCCGGGAGGAGGTTCACAAGACTTTTTCCCTCAGTCAAATCTTGCAGGCAAACACAGCCTTTGCACCATTACTCACTTTTCCGGACACTGCATATAAACTCCGTGCAACAATGGTCAAGGGCATCTTCCTCCCCTGAACTTGAGCTCACAATACTGTGGTTTCCCTTCAGTTGCTAAGGCCAAGCTAGGCATGGTGGTGCACACCTGCAATCCCAGCACTCAGGAGGCTGAGGCAGGAGGATCACCACGAGTTTCACGCTAGCATGGGTTGCACTGTGAGTTAAAGGCCAGCCTAAGCTATATAGCGAGACTTTGTCTCAAAACAGCAACAAATATTATCATTGTTATTTCACAAGAGTGTCTAAAAGCAGGAAATAATGTCAGAACACAAACGTGTTGACATCGGTATCCTGAAATTGGAAGTGATTGGTTAGGTGGAATGAGGAGCTGAGGAAAGTGGCCATCAGCCCTCAGAGCCCTCAGAGGGGATTTCCTCCTTCCAACTAGGACTCGTCAAGTACAGACATTCCAGGAAGGGGAAATAACCCAAGTAAAGCAAAACACTCAACCAAGAGTATGTATCACTGTTTACGCAGTCTTAGGAAACTTTCTCAGAGTAAAACCAATGAAAGAAAAGACCAAAAAAAAAAAATCATCTACTTTATCTAATGCTGAAATGTGCTGGAGACTGCTATAAGTCCTGTACAAATACAAAGCAAATTTGTCCTTCTAACAAAGGCACGGATGAATATGGACCATCTCCATTTACAGAAGAGGAAATAGAGGCTGGGAGAGATATCATTTGCTCCAGGTGACTAAATTTAGAAAGAAAAGCCTTAAACCCAGGCATCTTAGCTTCTGGGAATAGACCTTAAATTCTAGAGCAGGCTCTGTACAAATGTAAACATCTTTACAATTTATAAAAAGTAAACAAGAAGGGGCAGGGATTTAGCTCAGTGGTTCCGGTGACTGCTTTGCAAGTACAAGGGCCTGGGTTCAATCCCCGGTAACCACACACAACAAAGCCAAGTGTGGAGACTCACTCCTACCAGAAATCAGTACCACATACCATAGTGCCGGGCATGGTGGTTCATGCCTGTAATCCAAGTCCTTGAGAGGCAGAGGCAGGAGGATTGCTGTGAGTTCGAGGCTGAGCTTGGAACCAGCCTGAACTATAAAAGTGAGACCCTGTCTCAAAACAAAACAAAAAGTAAATAAGGAATTTAACAAGATAGCTGGTCAGCATCCAGAGAGCAGTAAGCCTGTATTACCCATCCTAGAATAACTTCAGATGGACAATGACAATTACTCCCACTTGTAACAGAGACACTGTTTCAAATGAAGGGATATTATTTAATGCCTACCAAGTTAGCCAAGAAATGAAGGAAGCTTTGAGATTGGTGATAACTCTGGGTTAGCTTGCTTCCATCCAAGAAGCAGGTTAGGTCTATCAAATATACATTTAAACTAAATTTGCTTCCATTCTCAATCTACCCTAAGGAAATAAGAGTACACATAAACGTGTGTGCAAATACATCCATAACAGAGTTACTGAAACATTGCTCACATCAATTGTAGGGAGATGGATATAGTCATGACCTCCACCTAGGAAAAGGGTACCAGACAGGTGGGGACCCCACAGCCTATCCTTGTGAGCCGGGGCTGGCTGTGCCATGATAGGTGGGAAAAAGATAAGACTACACTATATATTTCTACCTTTAAATTCATAACTGAAAGAGGAGGAAATAAGCTGGCATGACCAATAGCTCTCTGTATATCAACTCTTTCTTATAATATCTACACATCTCATTGAACTTGCAATTGAGCATCCAAACTGCCTGGGACCACCTGCAGTCCCTGGAAGTCCCTGTGACACTAATGAGATTGCGCTGCTGAGGCTCTTTTCTCTGGAGTGGCCTCACTGTCCAGCACACAGAGAGACAGAAGCACTGGGATGCAGCACTCGGCCTGGGCGGGACCTCTGCCTGCCGTGCTGTGAACCTTCGGCCACTCACAGTTGTCTGTGTCTATTTATCAGTACTCTATTAATACTAAATGGTCAGTAGCTGTCTTATTCACTTCCATTGCTGAGACAAAATACCCACACCCACAAGTTAAGGGGGAAGGTTTATTTAGCTCCGTTTATGAGGGTTCAGTTTATGGCTGCAAGGTAAGGTGGCATCTCAGAGGAGAAACAGTCCATGGTGGGCAGGTGGCAAAGCAACCAGGGACCTCAACAGCATTTGGGGCCCTCATATCTTCCCCGGAGCACTTATGGGAGCACTCACACCCTGAATCCCAGTGCCCTGGACACTGGCCTTTTTCCATGAATCCATCCCAGAGTCTCACTCTAGATCCAGCCACCTCTCAAAAGTGCCACCTCTGATCGCATGAGGCTAGGGGACATCTAGGCACAAGCCCCATAGCAGTAACCACATGCAGATATTTTCACAGGTCTAGAAGTAGTATGTGCTTTGTGAATCACATTCCCCACTGACTTTCAACACGTGGATACAAGTTCTCAGTGCAAGTCAATTAACACACATGGGTTAGCCCTGTATTCTGAAGCCCCGTGTTAATTCTCTTGTAGCCTAATCGTGGGAGAGTGGTGCTGCTCTAGCCTTTGTGCGTCAGCCACTCTGAGAGCAGGAGTCTGAGCCCTCTTCCCACCACAGCAGGAATCTACATACCCTGGAAAAGTCCAGCCATAAACAAGCAAAAGACATGGTAATTTTTCTGAGTTTAAGAGTAAAAAGAAAGAGAGGGCTGCACAGAGAAAGTATGATATGTACACACAGTGGAATGCTACCATGCCATGAAGAAGGATAAACTGAGTTATTTGTAGGAAAATGGATATACTTTAAGACCATAATGTTACGTGAAATAAGTCAGACACACTAGGTTAAATATTGCACAATTTCTCTTAGACGCAAAACTAAAGAGCAAAATAAAAAACAGATGATAGGAATAAGGAGAGATTTTTCTCAAATGGAAAGCAACCAAGAGATGGAAGGAAGAAGGGGACGAAGGGATGAAAAAGAAATCAAGATGTGTGCTGTACAAGCAAGAACTCCACACAAGAAATGTAAACATTATGTACTGAAGATATGCTAATAAACAAAAACGGAAAACAACTAGAATGAATACATTCTATACTGTATGCATTTATGTTACAAAACAGAAAACTATATAAATAAATACACATGCACTCGTATTTTTTGCTGAGATTTATCACTGGAAGAATCTTTCCCTGGAAGCTGGTGTTTCCTGCCAGAGCCTGTTCAGCCAGTCCCAACGGCCAGTCGAGATTAAGCGGGGTCACTGGACACAGTTCAGTAGATGGATGGAGATAAAATGACTTTCTTGGTGGGAACGAAACCCTTGCTCTTGGACCGGAAGCTCAGAGCGCACGTCAGGCCCAGCCTGTGTCTGCTGTGTCGCTTCTCCCATTGGAAGCATCAGCCTGAAACGCAGCTAATAGTGACAGGACGTGCAACTGAGAGCAGCACGTGGCCGGTGACCACGAGACACTTCTGGGGGCTGATTCCCTTATGAGGGTTTGGACTCAGCTGACTGTGAAGACGCAGAAGACTAACTCTCCGGGCTGCGTGAAGCTCTGCCCTGTGCCGCAGAAGGTGGCCCAGGGCTCGAGATATTGAAAAAGGACCCAGGAGACAATATACCAAGATCCTGGTTATCGGGGGGTGGGGGGGGCAGGCTGCACAAACCACGGTCCTTAGCCCAAGAAAAGTGTCACACAAGTCAGAGGCAGCAGGATCACAGCTTCAAGCCCAGACACAGCGCTCAGGCTATTGCTCCTCCTTGATGAAGGATCCGAAAGAGAAAGAGCAGACCTGTCTGGGGAAGAGGGTGCTGGCTGTTAGACACAGGTCACCCCCCTGCCACCTGGCTGTGAAAAGGTACAGATATGACAGAGCCTTCAGGAGCCCAGCTCCTCAGGGAGAGATAGTGGCTTGTCCATGGTTTCTCAAGTAACAGAGCCCAACACCCCTCTCCACACCAGCGTGAGCTCTGCCTCTGGAGGCGGTGAGGAGTCCACCTTGCAGGGTGGAATCCTGGCCTTCCACTGCGAACTCACGTAGCAAGACCACCCCATGCTGGGAAATAGGGTCTGCTCCGGGAAGATGCAGAGGACCCTAAAGCCTCCCTCTCTGAAGGAGCGGAAGCTGAGCTAGGACAGGAACAGAGCTAGAGACAGCGCAGCTGTGTCTGCACCGGCCCACGCCTCGTCTGCTTCAGTCCAACAAAAGCAAGCATTTACTGCTGTCCTCTGCAGGGCCGGACACACACCTGCACAGGCAAATGGGCCGGCTCCTCTCTGCAGTGTCCAATCCTCAGACACACACGCCACTGGAAAAGAACACGAGCTCCGGTAATTTCCTTTAGAGCACAAGCGCTTCCCATAACCCCCTTCCTGCCTTCTGACCACCCTCTCCCCGTCACTTCACAGCCAGGCAGCTCAAAGAAAGCCTCGCTCCCACGTGTCCTGCCCATTCATCCAGGATGCAAGCTCCAGCCATGTGTCTGCTGCCCCTGTCCACCGACAACTGTCCACACAAAGCCAGTTGCTGTTGCCAGGCTGAAAGGACTCCATTGTATGAGCATCGCATTGCCCTTGACTGTGAGACGCCTTCCGCCCAAGCCCATCAGCTCATCCTCATACTTACAATAGGGACCTACCTAGTCCACGTGGTTCCTACCTGCACTCTCCTGTAATCTGTTCTCAAGGCTTCAGCGATGTAGCCCAGTAGCCCAAGACTTGCCATCTTTCAATGGCTCCTTGCTGTCCCAAACGCCAAGCACCCTGTGGCTGATGTTCACCCATTCAGTTACTCCCCACAGGAACCGCGTGTGAGGTCAGAGGGGAGACAGTGGAGGAAAAAGCGGGGCCTTGTCCCCAGGAGCTCACAATCCCCGGGGGACGAGAGGCGAAGGGGAGACGAGAGGCGGAGGGAGAGCGCAGCAGTCACTTGTCACTGTGATGAGGGCTCCCTGGGGGCGAGTGTGTTTGGGGGACGTCCAGACATTTCCACCCAGGAGGACATAGGAAAGCAAGACCCGAGAGAGCGAAGGCACGGGGAGGGGGACGGGGGCAGCAGCCGCACCGCCGCCCCGACTCACGCGCTCTCCGCACATTGCGAGGGGACACAACGATGAGCAGGATGCAAGCTCCAGCCATGTGAAAGTACAGGAAAGAGAGGAGTGAAAGAAGTCTCTCCAAGGCAGCAAGGCCAAGTGAGGAGGTCTTTTTCCCTCTGGTACTGGGGATTAAACCTAAAGCCTTTGCACCGAGCGACACCCCAGTCCTTTTAGAAATATTTTTTTGTATTTGAGATATGGTCTCACTGAGCCACTACTTGTTCAGGGTGGGCTTGAACTTACCTTCTTCAGAACACCAAGAGTGCCTGGTTTAACAGACCAGATTAAGAAACTCAGATTTTATTGCAAGTACAATGAGCAGCTTTTGATGAATGAGGAGCGGGGCAGAGACACGACCTATTTTTGTTATTAAAGTGTCCTCCTGTCAGCACGGGGAGGGATGGACCGTGGAGGGAGAGGAGCTGGCTGAAGGCTGCACTAGTCCTGGATCAGGGCAGGAGCCAGGACTGCGGAGGTGGAGCTCGAGATGGGGACGGGCAGGCTGGGGGACAGGCCTGCAGGCCTTGTGGGGGCAGCGAGGGGAACGCGAGGCGAGGAGGGCGCCGAGATGTCCACTGGAAAATCCAGGAAGTGTGAGCCCCTCGGCTGAGAGGGGGGATGGAGAGGCTGGCGGGAGGGAAGCCGGGTGACGGTGACGGAAAGGCTTCAGGAGGAGTGATCCGATGGACCAGATGAGGCTCCGCAGTGAATCTGTCATTCCCAAAGGGGAGGGAGGACAAATTAAAAACCCTGGAAATGTCCGATCGAGAGACAGACGGCAGGAGGCGACGCGGGGTGACAAGCTGCGGATGAGCAGAGACCCCCACAAATAATCACAGGCATGAAGATGAAAGAAAAGCATTTGTACCAAGAAATTAGTAAATTGGCTTTTAAAGTTATAATAACAAAGTGTCAGCCCAAGTGCAGTCCGACTGGTGTTTCATAACTGCTGTTGACATTGTAGATTGATGGACCCTTTAAAAGGAAAAGAGTTTGGCTGAAGATGTAGCCACAGCTTTGACTTAGTAATTGCATTTACGGGCTCTAGCCCAAGAGACTAACCTAAAATACTTCTATGCCCCAAGCTACCCATCTTAGCATTCCTTATAATAATAAAAACAACTCAGAAAAAATTAGATAACTGCTAATAGTGAAATGATTAAGAAAGCGGCAGTACATTCTCTCCAAGAAATACACAATCTAGAAGTAATAAAATGTGTTCTTGATGTAATAAATAAAAAAACAAATAAAATATGTTTAAAAGTTTGTGCTTATGAAAAAGAAATTGAAAGAAATGCACCCAAAAATCAGAGTAAAAGCACAACTGAGGTGGACTCAGAATGACTGTCTCCTGTGTTTTCTATATGAGCTGTAAGGTGGTTGGTATAATAAAAATATTTCATTAAATTTTGAGTGATATTATTCTCTTTTGCCCCCACAGAGAACAGTTCTGTCACTGAGTACCATTTTGATGAAAAAGGGAAATATTACTATTTATGGTGTTTATACCACCGCTGGGTGTTTTAAATGAATGCGGACTTGTACGCGCCCTGAGATCCGAGTTCTGTTTTCTTTTGTTTATCAACTTCACCTTCGTGAGCCGCTGCCCGGCTAGCGCTGGAGGGTCCTCGAAAGATCTTGGCTTTCGGTTTGTGTTCTTACCTATTTATTTCCCTTCAACGCAGCTGCCTCCCCCAGGGAGCTCCCCAAAACCAAGCCCGCGGACAGCTGGGACAGGGTCGTGGGGCCCACTGAGCAGTGGGGGACCCGAGCTGTCAGCCCCACCCAGGTCGCGCGCTAGCGCCAGCGCCACACGGATCTGATCTCAGCTCCAGCGCCGCGGAGGCGCCGTGACACCCGGCGAGGCCGTGACACCCAGCGAGGTGCCGATCCTCCCGGGAGAGCCCGCCCTTCTCCAAGCTCGTGCTCAGAAAGACGCAGCGTGGTGCTGGTCAATACTGGTCAATTTGCTGATCAATACTCCAGCCGATGTCTAAGTCAGTTGCTGAGGAAAAACTTAGTAATTTCAAATAAATTCAGCTTTATTTATCACAACAAGAAATAGCAGTCGGAGAAGCACAGAGGGAGAGAACCCTAAAAGCGGTGCTTCGTCCGTCCCGAGTGAATGTTTAAGGCGAGGAGAGAAATATACAGCGGACACGGCGGCTGTGCTCCATGGACGTGGGGACAGGAGGGAGGAAACGTGCTGTTTCCAGTCGGCTCTTCCACACCCTCCTACGACACGGGTGCTACTGAAAGCCCTCCTGTGTAACTCTTCTCTGAGCACAAAACACTGTAGTGCAATTTTAAAAACATGCTTTCTCCAAGGCGAAGGCTGACTCGTGAGGAACAGAGCAACCAGGAGGAAACACATCTAACTGAAGCCAAACGACATCAACCACACGGAAGTGTCATTTGCAAGATGCATTCAGGGTTGGAACTTGGATCTGACAAAGAGGAGAAATACAGTAAAGTCGATGGGGCTCACGACACAGCCTTTAGGCCCGAAAACGTCTCTCCGTACTAGTTGCAGGTTTAATGACTTCTTTTTCCCCTGCAGACAGTCTCTAATTAAAATAAATGAACCACATCGGGACAAATTGTAGATGTACGTTGTGCTTAAGAATACATTGTTTCTGGGCCGGAGAGTTAGCTCAGTGGTTCCGGCGCCTGTCTTGCAAGCGCAAGGGCCCAGGTTCGATTCCCCGGTAACCACATAACAATACTGGGTGTGGAGACCCACACCCAGCAGCAATCACTACCACATACCACAGTGCCGGGCGTGGTGGCTCACGCCTGTAATCCCAGCACTCGGGAGGCAGAGGCAGGAGGATTGTGATGTGAGTTTGAGGCTGAGCTCAGGGCCAGCCTGAACCACAAAAAGCGAGACCCTGTCTCAAAAAACCTAAAAAAAAAAAAAGAAAGAATACATTGTTTCTGGTGCAGGAAGGTGAGTCCCTCAGCTCCCTTTGCAGGCGGAGGCGGGGCCTCCAAGGAAGATAGGGACCGGCGAGGACACCAAGGGCCAAGGGCCTCAGCTCGGGGTTCCCTTGTATCTTCCTGGGCGCAGCAGTGTGAAGGCTGGGAAGAGCAAATGAGCCTGGCAGGAAGTGGAACAGACAAATGCCCTGTGGTCACGGGCTACATGAAGCCGATTCCTGTCTAAGTGCAATTAAATCATTTTATATTTAGTGATAGCGATTGACTCTATTACAAATTAATGAGAGGTCGGAAGCTGGACTAGAGATGGTCTGGCCACAAGTGTGCCATGGTGGGAATAAAGCAGGTTCCCTGAGTCTGAAGCAAGGAGGTACCTGGAGCTGCCCCGTTCTCCAGCGTGGACACCGTGTCCTGGTGAGACCCGTGCACTGGAGTCCAGCACAGGACTTCCTCTGCCAGCCTGGCCCTTTCTGCAGCTGCTAATCAGCAGTCTCCCAGGCTCAGAATCCATCACTTGAGTTTGCACGTCACCAGCCTTCTTATCTTTCAATTTCTGGTTTCCTAGGTCTTTCCCAAGAGTCCTTGTACCTCAGTAACCAGGCTGGGCAAGTCACGGCCCTGCAGAGCTGCAATAAACAAGACAAACAGCCTCTTTGGGGCCACAGTGGCAACTGCTAGGGTCTGCGTGCAGGAAGCACAGACACCAGGGTGACTACATACAGCCGGGTCTGAGCAATGTGGCCCAGCTCAAGTATCTCGGGACTGAGGCAGGACAAACATTCAAAACATACTGACCCTCCGGGTGCAGTGGCGCCCACCTATCCGCCCAACACTCAGGGAGGCTGAAGCATGACACATTCAAGTTCAAGCTTAGCATGGCAACTTGGCCACTTAGTAAAACTCTGCCTCAAAAAAATAATAATAATGTGAATAATAATAAAAGAAATGACATTCCACCTGATTCTAAGTTCACAAGAGACCAAAGATGCCAGAGGTGTGATCATACCATCTCGCAGTGGGGCCAGGATGCAGAAACGAGCCTAAGAACTCATGAGTCCTGTCCTCGACCTTCTTCTGTGACCTTCTTCTGCTCACATGCAGCTGCCTCCAGTGCACCCCACAGACCACTGGTCCTCACCATTTGCAGAGGGGGAGGGAGGACAACAACCCCCGCCTCTGCTGGCTCTGGAAGACGGCTCCTCCTGGATCCTCACCCTGAATCCTCATATCTTTCCCCCATCCAGAGCTCACAGAAGCAACTTCCGGTCACCGCCACCTCCCCCTGGTCCTACGGCAGTGGGTGCTTCTCTGAGGAG
>PVIR01023099.1:0-27458 GCA_004026965.1 Petromus typicus | reverse complement strand
GGGGTGGGGGGGGGGGTGGGGTGGGGGTAGGAGGGGTACTGTATTTCTAAGTGGAACAAAACCACCATGCCTGCTATCTGAAAGCACCAGCCTAAAGGTCTGCAAATAAGCTAAGGTCACTTTGAGTCTAGAACAGTATCACTTCTGCTTAAAAGAAAGAGAAGGAAAAAAAACCTTGGCAGCTCAGTTTGCTTCCAACTTTGCCTTTTAAAAACATTAAAAGCCTTGCAAATCCTGTGGAGGAAATAAAATCCACAAACTTTAAATCACTCTTGTGAAAGCATGTGAATTCTACCATTAATCCATGTAAACAAGTAATCCAAGGACAAGGAAAAGTGCTAATGCCTGATGTTTCCTCATTCATTAGATTTTTGTTTCCAATTTAAGAATCAAAGTAGAATGTTTCAGTGTTATCAACTTGTGCTGAAGAAATATAAACATTTTCATGAACTGCTGAAGCAGGCCTGCCTGAACCTGCAAACCGTATGGCCCGCTCTACACTTCCCTGAGAAACCTGAAATTTTCTTCTTACTCTCAGAAACACTCTGTAAGATAAAGACACACCGTAATCTATGACCTCCTGGCAGCCTAAAACCAAAAGATTTGAGCATTATACAGAATCAAGGACTATTTATTTTAATAGCAATTAAATTATTATCACAGCAGCACACTGTGCTGACAGCTTGGGATTAGCCAGTCTCCTTTGGCATCAAAGCCTAATATGGTTTTACAAGAACTTCAAAGAGAGTTAAAAACTCAATATTTTACTTGATGGGGTAATCTGAAATTAAGATCTCACCCTGTCAGTGAGCGGTCATTTTCATCACCCTTGTACCTCAAACGTGCTAAGCAACAGGACCAATGCACACCGTGTGCAGACTGAGAAAGTGGGTTATCAGTGCTGAAGAGGGAACCCCCCCACATGGGAAAACCCATTCCCAGGATAAGGAAGAGAAAGGAGGGCAGGGCTCCAAATGCATCTACAAGAAATCTTCAATGTACACAACAGAGATCCTTCCAGGATCATCTTTTTGTCCCACTCCACTTTTGTCCAGTGAATGTTTTTGTGGACAAATAATTTCCTCCCAAGCGTCCAAAGCCAAGTTGTTTTCTACCACCTCTTCAGCCACGTTTAGACCATGTAGGTCCCAAAAGAGAGATAACCTCTTTGTCAACACTCCTCTCTTACCTTGTCACTCCTCTCTTCATTCTGCCTCTTGTTTACAGGGTAATAACCATCTATTTTAATGGCAGCAGCCTTAATCCAAGGGAAAGCCCAGAATCAGTGAAATTACAAATGACTAATCCTGGAAGATTCTATATTCAGTTACATAAATATGAATTAGATTGACGCTGAATAATAATTCAGAAATGCTGTGAGGTTTTGGTGACTAGAAAAAAACTCTGGGGGCCAGTTCCCTTAGGACTTTTCCTAAGGAAAAAATGCAGACCATTCCGAAGATGATTCCAATTTAGTTTTATCCATTATCAGGTAAAGAGATAATGTCACATTTTGTGCAAACTGTATTTCATGAATGTTTACTAAACAATGCTGTATCATTTTCATCAGTTGTTAAAGCTAAGATCCATTTTTTTGTCATCTTATGAGTAAATTGTGTTAAGAACAACAAATTAGGAAAGTATATGGGCAGAAACTGATTAAGTGTAAGGAACAATGAAAAGTAGTAACATTTAAATGATAAGTAGTTTTTTTTTTTTTTAACCTGATAGGAAAACAGATGATTAGTATTTGCTAATGGTTTTTCTGGTATGGGTGAAAAATGAGTACTCAAAACACCTGTCTTGGTCTACTTTATGCTAAGAACTTCAAAGCTTATCAATGTCTAATGCCTATAGATGTAGTAGGTTGGCTAGTGCTTCTCTAAGTGGGAGACACCTGGCAGTCAGAGTTCTCTGTAGAATCCTGGACTGTCTTTGGACTACTGTGAAATGTACAGGCTACTATATAAATTAGGGATGATTTTGTATATAGGAAATGTGTGTTATGTGTATGAATTAAAATGTCATGAGCACATGCTTAGATTTTAAAAAATGTATTCAATGGAGGGCAAGTAGGTCTTCTGAATTTTTATATTAATATTTCCTTAGTCTTTGTTTGTTTTATCATCTACTCCTGTTTGCTAACAGGAGAGATATGACAGACTTGAAAGTTTTGAGGAAAAATTTCAGGAGAGAAGCATATACTGCATATACCCATCAGGCTAATGGGCTGTCACAATTACTAGGATCCTAGATAAACATCACTGTTACCTTCCTATCACCACTGGTTGCTAAGGTGAGAGGAAGACCCAGACCCACTTTCACCAAAAATGTAACAAATGGCTATTAGCAAGTGAGCAGCAAACACAGCCAGCAAACTGAATCTGTAAACTGAGAAAGACTCAATAATTTTTGAATTTAAAAGATTCACCTTAATAATGCACTGAGATTAGGCCATTTCATCCTGACCAACTGAGTCCGTCATATGCTAAAAGCATTTCACACAAAATTCTCAAACACAATGTACAAAACTAACATCAGGTGGAAAGCTTAGGAAGCTTCATGTCACATTAGGCAAGAATATCTTCCTGTGCAAAGGCAAACAGTCCTCACAGCCCTGTGCAGCCCTGTCAGCACTATAAGCAGGCATTCAAATTAGTTAATTAAAATTAAATGAAATTCAAAGTTGCTATCCCTCAGTTGCTTAGGCCACTTTTCAAGCATCCAGAAGCAGTATGGTTACTACTGGCTACCATACTGCAATAGCACAAATACAAACAATTCTCATAATCACAGAGTGTTCTACTGGACAGGAAGAGGCAGATCTAAGACACACTTCAAAAGAATATGAGGCTCCTCACTTTTTCATCCTGTGTCTCACAATACTTGTTTATATCAAGATTATCCTGATGTTTCAGAATCTTCCTTTCTAGATGGAGACAGAAGCCAGAAAACTGCTCTCCCAGCTCTCCTGATAGCAGTTTTGCATCATGTTGAATGAGAAAGAAACATTAAGAAGGGAGAGGTAGAGCTGTACTCCTCACTGACATAGAAAGCCACAGGCAAGTTTTGCTGCAGACAACAGACAGCTGTTGAGCATCTGGGCGTGGCCTCCAGATCACCCACCCACTGAGGACGGATCCTCAGCTTCTCTTCATCATTCCACTTCTGTTTTCCTAAATTCTTCAAAGTATCCTCTCTGACCTTTATGTCCCAGGTCTTCTAGGAAATACATAAAACTTTAAGTCCCTGTGCTGCACCCTTTCTTATTTGAATTCTCTAGAGCAATTTCTCTTATGGGCCAGACTTTGGTACATACATTGAACATACAAGGACAGACAGGTCCCCATATAAGTCTTTATATCCTACCATATTTCTTGAACATTCTCCATATCCTCAATTAAAATCACCTCTAATATAACTTATGCTAATGAGTGAAGCTCTGGGGCAAGTATAAATAGTGATTATCAGAAGGCTCTGCCTTTAACCATCTCTATAGTGTGGTGCCTCATTAGGGAATTTAATATGCTAATTAACCTCTCTAGGAGTGCAGACTTCTAAAAAAGATACTTTAAATGTTAACTAACTGCCCCTGGGTATGGAGTGGAGTTAGCTACCATTTTATGGTCTACACTGAAAATATCATATTGTGAAGCAGAGAGGACTAAATGTGACATAAGAATAGCTTTTAATAAAAGAAATATGTTGTCGTCCTGTTTTAGCAGTGTTAAACCTTAGTCCTTGTGCAAATCAGCATTTGATGGCAGGACAGTTTAGGAATCTCTGGAATAGAATCCACTTGGGGTTACACTGCGTACTGAAGGGAGGCTCACAATAGTCTGGAATTTCTAGACTATTCTAGATTGACTGTCCGAATGGCATCTGAGTGATGAGACAGAGTTCTCCTCACTTAATCTGCTACTGGAGAATAAATGGCTCAGCCAGAATCTCTAGTTCACAAACTCTAATATTATTTACAGGGATCCTCTTTATTAGACTTACAAATCTTGTGGTTGCCATGTGGGCTCAATTTCAACCAAGTGCCTTTGCCAGTAGCATGAAAAAAGGCCCATGATCACACTCCTGGAATATATATGCCTACCGGAGGGGAAGTGAAGAAAGGTGCTGTGAAGGGAAGCAACAGCTGGGGGAAGGTGCTAACTGAGGCGAGCTGCTGGAGAAAGTGTGAGATCATCTGTAATAACAGACTCACTTGCAATTAAAAAGCCATCTATTTTTGTAGTGTTAAAGGCTGCAATTTAATGGTCATGAGCAAATCACAAACTGAGTTAGTTGAATATCTGGTTTTCACCTAGCACTGTTGCCTAAACCAGCTACTCAGAAAAGTAACAAAATGATGAAGAGAGTATAAGAAGTGTCAGGACTGTAAAGAAGCTGTCCTATAAAATAGGAAAAAAACATCCAAAAAGACTCAATAATTTTTTAATTTAAAAGATTCACCTTAATAATGCACTGATGATTAGGCCATTTCATCCTGAGTATCCAGAGTTTGGGGGGGCGGGTCTCTCTGTTCAAAGACAGTTAAAATATTTTAAGAGCTTACTTAGTGGAATGACCTTTAGGGAGATGCTAATATCAACGGAAAGACAACGGCACAGGTAAATGCAAAAAGGTGGGTGCTCGAGTGCAGTGCGGCAATGCCGTTGTAAAGTCTGTTCTTCAGCCCTGCATGAACTCTGGGTCCGAATCCTACCCTCATACACTCCATCTGTCCCTAAGCCAGCTGGGAGAGAGTTTCTAGTGATTCCTCTTAGTTTTTACCAAATGCTATCAATATGCGCTATGATACTAATTATTTCTTACAAGCTGAGTGTGAAAGCTTGAAGTCTGTAAAGAACTGAATGATCTGAAAATGAACGTGGGTCTGGGAATTTTCCCTCCTGTAAAACTTTTTTTATTCAGACTCAGCACTTAACACTTAGCCAGTGGAATATTAACATAACAATTCGGTTCCTGCCAAGTAGGCAAAACAAACCTCCAGTCAGCCAATGCCAATTACTCCCCACAGGTGAAAAGAATACAGTCCTCATGTTAAACTTACAAAGCCTTATTTTTTCCAGGCTACTCAGGAAGGTTTTTATGGAATCTCACTTTTTCTTTCCATGACTACTACTCCATTCTTTTTTCCACAGTTTATTTTTTTTATAGTTTGACTTTCTTCCACCCTCACCCCAACAGTGGTCACACCCGAATTTCCCCTCAACTCCTCTTTTATGTTTTTTGGATACTTTTATCCATCTTCCAGTTCCTTTATCTTCGTTTCTGTGGCAAGCACCGAGGGAAATGGTTTTCTTTGCTGTTCTCATGAAAGCTGCTCAATTTTGTAGCCTGTTATCTGGACCACTCTTTGGAAGGGTTGGCAGGTTTCCATCTCCAAGTCTCCATATGCTAATTTATGTACACTACATTCATCCATTTTCATCCCAGATAAGAGTTTCTTTACAGAATGTGATGACAAAGCAAGTCCAGCGATGAGGAGGAAACAAAAGCACAGGCCTGGACTGTAACTCTTCAGACCTTGGAAATGCAATGAGCAGTAAACCATGGAACAATTCTACAACAAGGAGGCGTGGTGAGGCTCCGCTAAGCTGTACTCCTTTTCAAAGTGCTTTCTGGAAACTGAGACACAGAAGATGTGAGAGGCTCGTCCCGGGACAGAGCTCAAACTAATCCCAGGGTTCCAAGGTGCATCCCTGGGCTCCTTTTCACCTACCATGATCCTACTCCAGAGTCACACATTTAACAACCAACCACTGCTTCACGTCAAACGGGGACATCACGGCTTTGGCTAACATGCTGCTTTACACTCAGTGTCTCTGAATCTTAAGGTCCTGCATTGGCCTCATGTAGAACTGATGTGCCAATAAGGAGCCTCCACAGAGCTGATGAGCCCCAGTCTGTTGAAGAACTCTGGTGCCCTGGCCAGTCTCAAAGCCATTTCTGGCCCAGGGATCCCTGACTTACTGCACCTACTACTGGCCCTTTGTATGTATTTTCAGTTTTCGCAAACAGAATCCCTTCTCTCTGATGGAAATATTCTCACATGACAATACTGGCATTTAAGGTTTAGAAGTCTAGATTTACAGCCATCCTCGGCTTGACACCCCCAGCAGTGAGCTGCAGGTTTCTCTCCTGCCCCTCCGAGGAGTTCCTGCTGTGGCACACTCCACAATTCTTTGACAGCTCATAGAATTGTCAGAAACTCGACTCAGTGTACCTGTAATCCACTCACTCAATTACAGTGTCTGTTACATTAAATAGTAGTAATATGATTTATTAAATAGTAGCCATATAATTTCCAAAAGCCTCAGAAAAAGTATGCAAGTTATATAATAGTATAAAATATGCATTTTACGGTTACAGAAACTGAAAGTTAGAGAAGCAGATCCTCAGAAAGTTCCTAAGTGATAGACTGAGGGCCACACGTCTGGGTGTAGCTGAGCCCTGAGCCCATCCTCATCTCTGTCTTCCAACACCTCCCCAGTCACTGTCCCCAGTCTGGGTTTTCTATCCCAGACAAGCATGAATGGGGGAAGATGAAGACAAATTTCATGTCACCATTTCCCTAAAACTGCCTGGGCTTTCCTGAAGGACACACTCCCACTTGTGCTGCGATCCAGACCAGGCCGAGGCTCTCCGGGGCTGGAGGAGCACCCTTCCCTCGGTGCCTGTCGGTCTGGATGGCAGCTCTAGCACAGAGCTCTGTTCGCCAACAGCACGTGCAGGTATCAAGATGAGCAATGGACTCTTCATAAGCAGAAGTACTTCTAAACTCTGCAATGGCAAATAGAAGGCCGTTTCTTAACTATCCAAAGGATTTTTACCAGTTCACAGTAAGGCTATTTCTTTGCCAAAACACTCTGCAAAAGACAGCAGACTTGGAGTTTTCTTAAAATGTTTCTTCAAATGGCCCATTCACTCATTTCTTCTCTTTTTCCAGCCCTTGTGACAGAAGACATGAGAGGCAGATACAGTATGTTAAGCACCCAAAAACCTGCTCCTTAGTTCATAGCAAAAATTCACAAGCTAATTTCAGCCATGAGCAACTAGTCATCTTTTCATTTCCTAGGATCCTGCGCAGTTATTGGTAGAAAAAAATAAAGTTATTTCAAACAATGAAACTCTGGGGGCAGATTTTTCAATTTGTATGTGACTGTTTTCTGGCCAATTACTTCATATTGAAAGTAGTATCTTTCTAATGGCAGTAGTTGAGAGCACCTCTGGGTCACCATTTCACTTCTATAGGGCTCAATTTTCCTTGTCTATACAATGGGGGGAAATACTATTACAGGAATAACAGTGTTGGTTCATGGTCTTCTGTCTGGGGCTGCGGGAAAGGAATGACCTCATTCAGTTCTGCAGCTGCACCTCTGAGACAAGACATGCTCATTTTCACTGATTCTAAGATGGCACATATCCATACAAGGAGAATAAGGAAACAGACCAAATGCTGCAGAAAGTGATGGCCAGTACAGCAGTGCTCAGACTGACATGCACAAGAAGCAGCCGTCAGGGCTGCTCAAAATGCAGATTCCCCTTTGCAGCAGATTCTGTCTCTTTCATTTCAAGCAGAATTTGATAGGCAGAGGCTGATTCCTAGACCTCACTCCAAGCAGGAAAGGTCCAATGAGAATACAGCAGGCACTGATGTCCACGTCAAGGCCAAATCCCGACCACAACTCTGCAGTGAGTGATCTTGGCAGCTCGCTGTAAGTCCTGTGAACCCAGACTGTTATTATCTATATTCTGTAGGACTGGGCCTGGTGTTTTTGTTTTTGTTTTTGTTTTTTTTGTTTGTTTTGTTTTTTTGAGATAGTGTCTCGCTTTATAGTTTAGGCTGGCCTGAGCTCAGCCTCAAACTCACATCACAGCAATCCTCCTGCCTCTGCCTCCCAAGTGATGGGATTACAGGCATGAGGCACCATACCCAGCACTGTGGTATGTGGTACTGGTTGCTGCTGAGCGTGAGTCTCCACGCCCAATACTGTATGCAGTTACTGGGGATCGAACCCGGGCCCTTGTGCTTGCAAGACAGGTGGCTGAAACATTGAGCTAAATCCCCAGTCCCTAGGCCTGCTATCTTTATCATTGTGATTCCAAACAAATTATAAAGACTTAAAGTGACTGGTTTGAGGATTCCATCTAATAGGGTTTCAGGATATTGTATTTTACATCAATATAAATAGAAATCTCGCTGCTTAAAATTATAAACATTTCAGATCATTCATTAGCACCCACAGATGTCATGACTTTCAAGCAAACACAAACACAAAACTACCTAATTAAGAGCACAGGGCTCTACCTTATTGCCTGCTCATATCTTTGAAATATATTTTCTGAAGCTGACCACAGCTCTACAGCTACAAATTAATGTTTCTCTTGGCACCTCTAACATAGTATAAAAAATGTCAAACATAAAAAAGGTGGAAGAAATGTATAGTGAACACCCTTATTTCCACCCACCACATAGGTCCTGCAGTTAACAGGTTTGAAAAATTTGTTTAATCAGCTATCTACTCATTTTTCCATACTTCTAAAAATACATCTTTGGGGCATAAGGGTAGACTGTTTGTCACAATACATTCAACTCTCAGTACACATAAAGTTTCTTGTCATTATTTGCATATTATCCCTCTTCCTTCCTTTGGCCCAGTAGTCTGTGCAAACTCATAACACAGACACAAAGTTAGATTCAAAAGCCAAAACTGACACCAAAACACATTTTTTTTTTTTGAGACAAGGTCTTGCTTATTTGTAGTTCAGGCTGGCCCTGAGCTCAGCCTTGAACTTACAGCAATCTTCCTGCCTCTGCCTCCCAAGTGTTGGGATGACAGGTGTGAGCCACCATGCCCAGCACTGTGGTATGTGGTTCTGATTGCTGGTGGGTGTGAGTCACCATGACTGGAACTGTTATATGTGGTTATCGGGGATTGAACCCTGGCCCTTGTACTTGCAAGGTGGGCACCAGAAACACTGAGCTAAATCCCCGGTTCCAGAATACATTCTTAATGCCTCATGACACTAACATGGAACCCATCAACTTGTGATTTCTATACAAATCTAGACCACGTCTTGAACAACATTTCCTGAATGACTATCCCGAAACCTAAACCTAGGACTAACCTGCTTCAGCTCTCTGACCCAGAAAGACTGTCCAGAACCTCAGGAGATACTTCACAAGCCCACAGCATAAAAAAAAAAAAAAAAAAAAAAAAAAAAAAAAAAAACAGGGCTCCTCAGCTCAGAGATCAGTGGACATATTTTTCCTTAAGGATAACGATTTTATGCAAAGTAATGATGACCTCACACAACAAAAGCCAAAATAAAAAATGTGACATAATCTTCACCCCTCAGTGTGAAATCTCTTCACAAGCAGGGCTAGGCTCTAACTAGATCCTATCAGGGAAGTTCCAGTGAGAAAACAAAAACCACTGGAAGGACATTCACCCTGCAACCCCAAACTCATCTCAACCCTGCTTTAAAACTGCAGTGCTAAGTAAAGTAAACCAGACTCTGCGCGCTTTCTCCTGTATGAGGAACCCAAAATGTAAACAAATAAAAAATGTTAGGACACTCAGAGGTAAACTATGGATGGTAGAGAAGGGGGGAGGGGTGGGCAAGGGAAAATCTGATAGAGACTGAAAATGAGCAAGACATACTGGACACATGTACCAATATCCCCCAAAGAATATCACTGTTATATAATACAAACATCCACGAATGGACAAAAAGAAGAAAATCCAATGTTAAAGCCAAGCCAGTCTCAACTTGGGACATATTGGCAAATAGTTACCCCGCAGAAACAAGAACTTTAGAGTTGGACAGTCATTGAGAAGACTGTTTAAAATGGGGGTGAAGTCCCAGCATACTACAAAGCATACAGAAGTAACTTTCTTGTTATCAACAGGTGCGAGGAGGTAAACTCTAATATTTATTCTTATTTACAGAGCAGTGGCTTTATGTAAAGGAAGTGCACAGCTATAAAGGCGCACTGTTTCTTGGGATGGTTCTGCTCATGCTGCAGGGCAGATGACATCAGGTGTCTGAAGTCTTACAACACTTTCTGCATCATGAAGCGCAACGCTACCCCAGCCCCCTCCTAGCATTCCCTAGACATCCATTCATATCTTTGCTGATTCCTGATAAAGTTCTAACTCAGCTTCTTACCCCTGAGGCCTTTGAGTGATTTGCTTTGGACACAGGAAACAGCATCATTTATGCTTGATGGGCTCACTGTGTCATCCTTACAGAGGCCCAGGGGAGTAATACCAGCGGCCATGGGGCAGGACCCAGAGCCAAGCAGTGCACTGAGTCACTGGAAAACAGGTTCTGCAACACACTGGCTCCTCCAAGAACTACAGCAAATTTAGAGACTGTGTCCTGTTCGACAGAGACACTGGTGAAACTCTGCCACAGGGATCACTGGACAATGCCTTGTCTTGCTAGCACAGTGAACCCTGGTCCTGTGACTGCAACGAAGGGGCCAAGGAAGTGGGAAACTAGTGAGCTGTGGATAATCAGGTCTCCTAGGAAGAAGGGGGCAGCAGGAATGTGGCGTGGAGGGTCAGGGATTCAACACTGTTGTACGGTTGCAAGAAACACTAATTTATATTATTATAACTATTTAATTATAATCAAAGGCCAAAGTGAGTGCAGAAGAGTGGGGGGATCAAGCTTTCACTCAAATGAGGCCCTGGAATAGAAGACATTGGCAGAGGAAGGACAGTTGGCTTAGGAGCCAGAGGGCCTGGGATGTGGAGCCGTGCTCATCCTTCCTGCTAGTAGCCAGAGGCTGATCACTCACACCTAACTTCAGAACTGTCCTCAGGACTGGTGTAAGTTAAGCCACCAGCACCTTCTGGGATGCTGTGACAGTACAGCAAAGGGCACAACCATGGGGTGCGTGAGGGATGCTCCAGAAGCTGGTAGCACAGCAGACTGGTGCTCAGAAGAGAAAATGTCCAATGGAAAGCTACAAGCAGGGTTTACTCAGAGGAAAATATTTATCTCCCAGTTTTATTAGCCCAGTAATATAAAATGAGAATCCAAGCAGATGGAATGAGGAGGTCACTGAGAGGCTTTTTTCTTGATGTCTTGACTGAGTATGTTCTCTTTAAGGAAACTTTAAGTATGTTCTGTTCTCCCGTAACAATATTGAAAAGGAAGAGTCAAAAGTGTTTTTTTCCCATTGGTGCCCTGAACTAAAGCATGAAATGCTGATGACTGACAGATTCCTCACTGTCAAATTCTCTCCACTCATCTCTACATCTTTCCAAGGTCCCTGTTTCATCAGGGTTCCCGACTTCAAAGAAATAACACTAAAGAACCCTAAATAACACTAAAGTAAGGTGCTGGGCATAACTTAAAGAAGCAGTAAAATGTGCCTTTGATGAAATGAAAATTTTATACAATAATCAAAATAGATATATCATGGTTTAAGTGCCACCTTTTCTTTAAATTCTAGATATTCTGATGGCAACTTCAGGTTCATGCTTCGTAAACCAGGAACATACACAGACTTTTGTCTTGACAAAGAATCCTAGCAGAGGATAGACTTGAATCTAGTTTAGTGTATACTACTGATTTTAATACCTTTTATGAGAAATATTTGTATGGTGATTAAAAGAAAGCCTAGGAAGTATGTTCAGGTTAAATATAATTACAGGAGGTGACTGGTTAGACCTAAGCCCCTCACGAGGCACCAACAGAGCATACTAAAATGGAGCTGCTGCTCTCCACACTGCCATGTCCAAATTAAATTGCCCTCTGATCTTCCAAGATTTCAGGAGAGATACAGTAGGTGAATCACCAAACGAATCAGTTTTAGCTACCAAACATTGACTCTGTTTTAACTTCTCACAAAAACATAACCTGAAGTAGCCCAGGGTTAACCATTCTTTCCTTACTGTCCTGTTTTCTGTTCCCATCTTTAAAGCCACCCATTGTGTAACTGTCCAGTAGGAGTAGTATGGAGACTGCCTTGATTCATGAGTCACAAAGAAAAGCCAATAAGATCCATAATTAAACTTGTAATTTTGGAGACATTCTCCTCTGGTTTTGTAACCCTAAGTAATGTTCTTGCCTTTCTCTTAGGCTGTATTCTTTTTCAGTAATATAGAAAAAAATTACTCTGATAAATGTGTAGTAAAAAATTAACATAAGTATTTTATATAATATACAAGTCTATACATATATGTGTGTACACATGCATATACTAGTATTTATATATAATATGTACAAATGTACATATGTATGTAGTTTGACTAGAGCATCTAAAACATTTGTAACAGTTTTTTACTAACTTTTTAACTTAGGATATATTATTTCCATTATCTATACTCATAAAATACCCTTTCCACTAGAAAGGAGTAAAGAATATAAAGATATCATAAGATTATTGATGTACACCATCAATAAGGTGGTACCGGTGGCCAATACATTCAAAATTCTGTAAAGGTATTTTTTCCTTCATCTACCTTCTGGGACATCAGGAAATAAGAACCTCATATATTTTCCTCAGGTTTTTCTAAAATACCATCAATTCCACTAAAACACAGCAAAGCCATCTGGAATTGCTGACAGACAACAATTTGGAAGCAATTTTCTTTCAAGACATCTATAATGATTTTTCTTTCTCCCTTAAAATGTCAAGGATAACTGAAACTTTTCACTTTTCCATCTGTGATTTAATGATCAGTCTGAAACAAGTTATAAAAGTACTTGAGAATTTTGTTTCCAGCCAATGCAATATAGCATTTTAGCTGAGTTTATTAAACTACCAAGTTCAGTCTTCACTGGTTTTTAACATTTTAAAATATAAAAGTATTTAAAATATACATTTAAATGTGTTCAGCAGGTACTTTATATGGGAAAATACTGTACTGAAAATACTGTGATGAAATTACAATGAAATCACATATCATTTTAAGTAATTGTTTATCAGCACATTGAAATAAATGTAAAAAAAACACCTCTCTAAACCGAGTACATGGCACATCTCACACTGCAAACTCAGCAGAAGGTCCAATCAGCAATGCTCATTCTCAGCTTGATGATTTATTATCTGAATATGAATTCTGCACAAACAATAATCTAAACACTGACCACCATATAAATACCCAGGGATGAAACAATGAGTCTATCTGAAACATCTAAAAAATATATTTAGTCATAAAAAAATAATAATAGAGCTAATATATAGTTAGTTATTACAGTTATATATAGTTAAGTATAGTTTGTAATAAAACAGTTTGATGATTATTGATTCATTGATTGAACTGACAGGTTTTGGACTCCTTGCCCAACCTGGTATATGTCACATAGAAGAACTAAAAAGGATCGAGGAAGTGGGGCGCATAATATACAATCTGAGAGTAAGTGCAGAAACAACTACAGTTCAAGAGCATTTTGGTATCATGTTAATAACAAAAGCAGTAATCACTATAAAAGTCAACCCGTGTCAGGGTGGGAATTCCCAGTACACTGGGAATACACTGGGAAGGTGTTGTAGCATGAGTGGATTTCTACAGGTGAAGACAATTATCTTGAGGAAGACAATATGCCCAGAGATGGAAAGGCACAAAATGAAACAGAACAAACTGGGAACCAAGAGAGTAAGAAATTAATGGCCAAATGGTAGAGTTTGAGTTAATGAACTTTGCTAATTCTGAGCTAAGGACTTTAGTAGGCAATGAAGCTACTAGTCTGCAAATACTGCCATAACAAAATACCACAAACTAAATAGCACCAAAAGAAAAAATTATTCTCTTACAATCTACATTCAAGAAATCAAAGACCAAGGTTTGGCAGAGTTGGTTTCTCCTGAGGCCTCTCTTCTCAGGTTGCCAATGCCACCTTCTCCTGGTGTCCTCATGCAGTCTTTCCTTCGTGTGCCCAAATTTCCCCTTCTTATAAAGACATTAGATTAGATTAAGCATAGCCCTACAGGCTTTGTGAAGCCCTAGGTAATACAAATCATGCTCCATTCTACTCCACAAGTGACTTTTTTTTTAATACAATAAGAACATTTTTCTTAAAACGTTGGTGTAAAGCTGATGCCCCAGTAAGACGCTCTGGGTTATTCTGTGGCTTTACATAGCTACAGCATTTCCCTTTAAATGTAGATGAGTGGCTCAGGTTAGGAGAATAAAAGTAAGTGCAGCTCAGAAAAGATAAGGGGATATGTTCAAAGTTATAGTTAGTAGGAAAACAGAAATGGAATGGAATCTTTTGGAAGATTTTTTTTCTTAATGCAATACAACATTGTCATGTGAAAAGTGGAAAGTAGCTGATGGACTAGTACATTCTAAAATCTCCTTAGGTCAATCACCCAGTGCTACCCCACGAGTGAGACACAGAATTCTCTGCCCACCTCACTACAAGGCTCCAAAGGGAACCTCCATGCCTCCAAAGAAACCTTTCATGTCTCCAAAGGCATGAAAGAGACGGGCAGGCCTGGCTTCCTCAGGGGAACTAGCCTCACGGCCCACATGTAGCTTATCTGTGAAGGGAGAACAGGGCCTCACGTGAATCCTTCCTTTCTGGGTAGAACTGAGCAGATGCTATTCAAAGCCTGTCGAGCATGATTTGTACTACACCTAGGGCTTCACAGGAGGCACTAAAAAAAAGAAAAAAGACTACAACCTCGGGTTTATCTCCCTTCGTTGCTGTTTCTGGCAATAGTAGTACCGTCAGGCAGGCTGAGTCAAAACAATTTTCTAAAAATATGGTTCGGCTGAAGCCATTTAAAGCCTCCTTTTATGGAGTTATTGTTAAGACTCTCCCCCTGCTCTGTGTACTCTTTCCCACAGGCTCCTCTTCCAGAAATGAAACATCTAAAAGCTATAATCCTTTCTCTTTGCCAGAGGCTTCCAGCCTCCCAGTGACTGATAAGCAAGCCTGCACTCTTCACAGGAGGCTGGACAACTCCACCGAGGGTTCCCCCATTCAAGGCAGTCGGCATGAGTCTCAGTGACACTTTCTGCTCTGAAGTCATTGGTTTTGTTGGTGGACATGGTTCCACCTCCCAAAGCAAGTAAACTGAATATAAATCATTATAGTCTTTCTAGAAATGAGTTTTCCACTTTCCTAATTTTGATGAGAGGAGGAAGCAGACTCCAGACTCTGCAAGGTGAGCTGTAGATCACAGTTCTACACAGATGTTAAAATTAGTGGGGTGGGATCAGCCTTCAATTTATATTAGGATTTTCATCTCATTCAAGTGAATCGCTGCTGGTGGTGATGCCCAGGGGATGCTGGAGGAAATTTGTTTTCATCACAGACTCCATTTCCTTTACATTAAAAACAGTAAGCAAAGGAAATACAACTGCTTTCAAACAACCTTTACAAACAGATTATTTTCAGTTTATGCTCTATGGAGTTGACTTCTATAAGGGCATGAACATCTACGTGAGAAAGAAGCTAAATGAAACCTGCACTTCCACAGCTTCGGACTGTGTCCCTCAAAGCCTGAGTGGGCTCTCCATGGGTGTAGCAAGCATGAACACGGGTGGGAAGGAGTGAGGAGACCAGGACTGAGGTCAGAGGAGCTGGGCTCTGGGCTTCTCCTGCCATGGCTGTCAGGTGATACCTGGTATGAGGTATCAGTCCTCAGTGTGTTCCTCAGTTCCTCACCTGGTGTCATGAAGTTAGCTGTGTTCCCTTCTCCTCAGAAAAAAAAGGGTAGTAAGGTCAATCTACAGTACCTCAGAAGAGGTCTTATTTGGGCTCAGGGTCACTGCAGGGATAATTAGTCAAGATGAGGTCACCGTGGGGGATGGTGAGCCCCTAATTCAACACAACTTCCTCACAAGAAGACAGCCAGGTAAAGACACACAGACAATGAAAGTGGAGACAATTTGCTGTCACACTTTGAGCCAACAAAAACGAGGAAGAGGCTAAGGAAGGCTTCATACTTCAGGGGAAACATGGCTCTGCTAGCAGCTTAATTTCAAGTGTCTGTCCTCCAGAACTGTAGGAAAATAAGTTCTGTTCCTTTAGGCTACCTGATTGGTGGCCCCATCTTCATACAGACCTAGAAAACTAAAACACCTACTTAAAAATATGTTCATCACTCACTGTTTATTTTTCACTCTTGGAAGCACTAAGATTTTAAAAGCAGAATACTGCTTTCTTAGTTTACCAACTCTGTCTCTCCACCTCCACTCCCATCTGTTTCTTAAGGAAATGCCTCAAACAAGATGCAAACAGAGAGACTCTGGTTTCTGTAAGCACAACAACAAAGTTCAAAGAGGTAGCCTGTCCTCAAATGGCACACAGTACCATAAATCTCTGCCACACCACTGGGTCGAAGACGAAAGCTCTATCAGAGATCCTCATCTTTATCACCCACCGGAAGCATAACTTACTCACCAGACACAGCTAACCATGCATGCCTGACATGTCAGACACGAGCTGTACGACCATAATTTATATTTTAATAGCTCCTTTCTTGAAAGAGCTTGAAGAAATTTACAGACTTTTACTTAATTAATCCATGCAAGTCATCCATGACGACGGTAAAGTAGGGTCATATATCCCTTTCCTTTGGCATTTCAAGGTTTGGCCATTTTTCTCCTCTTTATTCTTGTTCTCATGATTGTTGAGTTTCCCCTTTCTCAATCCACACAATTGTTTTGAAGCTGATTATCTGTATTTCCATATAACTCTATTTAAGATGCTAAGCTCCATTGTCCTTTTGGGGGAAGGAGTCTCAAAATATCCAATTTACTCTGAATTACCACTTAACTACTGAATTAATTTGAGATCTAGGAAACTTGGAACACATGCATGCTTGTGGGCACGTATGGATAAAAAAGAAGCCAGAGCAGAATGCCATAAAAGTATTTCAGGAGTGGAGCAGTTTCCTAGCAGATGGTTTGTCACTGCATACATCTTCAGCGACAACTCTGGTCAATCTCCAGGGCATGTTTCATTGGTCCTCCCCCAAGGACTGTGTGTCTGCAGCCTGTGGTGGGAAATTTTTGGCCTCATCCCCATGTATCCTTTGCCCGCTTTTCTGTGGAGCTTCTAGCAAGCAACTTCATTTGCAGATGTCACATGAATGTGATGGTTGGAGGTGGGGCTTTAGGAAGGTAACTGGCCCCCAAAGTCTATCATCGGCAGTGGGCTAAGCCACTGCTGCATTCACAGCTGAACGTGCTATTCCTGGGAAGGCCTAATTGGAGGAGGTAGATCACAGGGAGTGACCCAGAGTGGTATGCTTTTCTTCCTACCATTCTGCCTCTTTGCCTCTCTCTCTCTCTCTCTGCTTCTGCCCATCACGAGGTGATCAGCTTCCCTCTGCCATCCCCTCCCAGCCGGGTGTTTCTGCCTTGGACTGAGTGGACCACTGACTGAACCTTGAACTGTGAACCAAAATAAACGCCTTAACTTGCAGAGGTCAAGTATTTTTGTCCCAGTAAGTAGAATGTGATTAATGTAGCAACAATTTAAGAATGAGCGATATCTTTCCTTGAACACTTTAGAGAAGTGAATGCAAATTTTAAAAAATGAAAAGGTACCTTGTGACACTGAGTTCTTTGGACCTGACCTATGAGGTTCTTCCATTAATTAAGAAAACAGTAAGAAATGTTAATACCTATACTTGTTGATTGCCTGTGGGTTAAAGCTCTCCAGTAGAAGGTGAGTGACAGTAGCCACTTC
Organism: Petromus typicus; assembly: GCA_004026965.1. Taxonomy (NCBI): domain Eukaryota; kingdom Metazoa; phylum Chordata; class Mammalia; order Rodentia; family Petromuridae; genus Petromus; species Petromus typicus. Next base: position 9,773 of record PVIR01023099.1, on the reverse strand, counting down.
AGTGGGTGCTAGATTATCTGTGAGCCGACTCATCAGAGCCAGATAGTTCATCAGCCTCACAGAAGCTGTTGGTACAAGTTCACCATTTTGGATGGCTGACTGACTGTACCAGAAGGCCAATGGACTCGAATACAAGACTACATTTTTCCCCCCGCTGGTGGGGATTGAACCCAGAAGTTTGCTCATGCTAGGACTGAACACTTAAGCTACCCACTATCCCGGGAAAGCATTTATTTTTACTAGTACTTAACATGCTGAATGATCCTACAACTGCGAGTCATTCCCACAGCTAATAATAACTGGTCAGTCATGTACTATGTGAATTTCAACAATGAGTTTGCAGAGTCACAATACAAACAACTGTATGCCAAACGAGCTTATTTTGTCTTTTTTTTCTATTACAGTGTAAGACCTCTTCATTTTTTATTTCAGTTTATTAGTCCATGAGTGCTGTACATAATATTTACATTCCTGTGTGGAGATGGTACATGCATATAATACATCCTAACTCTTGTTTTTCATCACCTATCCTTTCCCCCCTTCCCCTTGAATCACCCTCTTGATCCCCCTCTCTACTTCCTATAATCTTTTATTCCCTTTTTAACACTAAATTCTATATCTAACAATATTCCTCTAGAACTTGTAGCCATTCTGTCAAGAAAGTATATACAGGGATTTAGCTCAGTTGTTCCAGCATCTGCCTGGCCAGCCCAAGGTCCCAAGTTCGACTCCTGGTTCTACGTGTTACAATGCTGGTTGTAGTGGATCATGTCTGTAATCCCAGCACTTGGGAGACAGAGGTAGGAGGACTGCTGTGAAATCGAGGCTGAGTTCAGAACCAGCCTGAACTACAAAGTGAGGCCCTATCTCAAAAAACTAAAAAAAAAAAACAAAACAAAAAGAAAGTATATGCAAAAACAAATCTAATGTGATTTTGATTAGACTCCTTACTTAGAAGGTTATTAAAATGGAAGCTCTTCTTCTCTAATTTCTTCTGTGACCCATTGGTTGGTAGGCAGAGTGTTGTTCAGTTTCCATGTGTTTGTGAGGATCCTAGGCTTTCTTTTGCTGTTCAGCTCCAATTTCAGGGCACTGTGGTCCAACAGAATACAAACGATAACTTAAATCCCTTTGCATTTACTTAAACCTGTTCTATGAACCAGCACACGGTCTATTTTGGAGAATGATCCATGAGCAGCTGAGAAGAATGTACATTCTGACTTTGTGGGAACAAAACTTCTATAGCACAGGAATTGGCAGAAGAAATTAACAAATGGGACCTCATTCTTTTAAAAAGCTTCTGCATAGCAAAGGAAACCACCAACAGAGCAAAAAGGCAACCAACAATGTGGGAAAAAATCTTTACCACTTGTTCCTCAGACAAAGGGCTACTAGCTAGAACATATAAAGAGCTCGAAAAAATCAGCCCACCCAAATTTAAAGACCCAATTCAAAAATGGGCATCTGAAATGAATACTTTTCAGAAGAAGTAAGAGCAGCTAAGAAGTATATGAAGAAATGCTCAGTATCACTAGTCATTCGAGAGATGCAGATGAAAACAATATTGAGATTTTTATCTCACTCCACAAAGAATGGCTGCCATGTCAGAATTAGCCAGCAACAAATGTTGGTGAGGCTGTGGAGAAAAGGGAACCCTTCTCCGCTGCTGGTGGGAATGTATACTTGTATAACCTCTGTGGAGATCAGTGTGGAGATTCCTCAAAAAACTAAGATTGGAGGTCCCTTTGATGCAGCCATCACTCTGCTAGGCATATACACAAAGGAATTAAAAGAGTCAGTTCACAGTGATATATGTTTATATATATACATATGTATATGTATATATATGTTTATATATGTGTATATATACATATATATGTATATATATGTTTATATGTATATATATATATATATATATATGTTTATATATGTTTATAGCAGCTCAGTTTGTGATTGCTAAATCTTGGAAACAACGCAACTGTCCATCAACTGGAGACTGGATAAAGAAGATGTGGTTCTTTTATAGAATGGAATATTATCCTGCCATTAAAAATGATAAGATTGAGTCATTCATACTCAAATGGATATACCTTGCGATGTCTTCATAAGCAAAATAAACAGGTCACAGATGTGTAAATATTCTATCTTTTCTCTGGTATGAGAAAATGAAGTTGTAAATGAGTTGTAGTATGTATAGTTGATATTGTGAAGTAGAAAATATTTAAAAGGAAAGAGTGTAAGGGTAAATAACAAGGGGGAAATGAATGTGGTAATAACAGAGAAAAAAGAAAACAAAGATTGTGTGTATGGGGGTGGGGGATGCAGGGTGTGGGGAAAGGGGAAAATTGAGAATCAAGTCATGTCATATTCTGGTACAAACTCTTAATGTTGAATGCAATTATGATGTGTATTCATAATGTACCAATAGAGATAATTAAAAAAATAAAATGGAAAGTCTTAAACTTAAAAGATGAGTATTTTAAGTAGCATTTATTAGAAAAGAAAATTGACTATTAATAAAGATACAAAATCGGAACTACTATCATAAGCATTTATGCAAGCAGGTATATCTCAATTGGACATTTAGGAAAGTAGAATTGAGAAAGCAGGGCAGGAATTATTAACTCTTGCTGTGGAAGAGGATGAAGGAAGTGAGTTTGAAAGACTGTGGTTTGTAAGGATCAAGCTGAGGAAAGCAAAGGAATTCATCGAAGGCCAGCATGTTGTTAATGTTGCCTTGTGATTTGAGGAGAGGTGAATTATTTCATTATTGGCACTCAGAGGAGACTGGAGTGTCCCAAGATCAGGAGAGTTTGGCTGCCAGGCTTTAATAAAGACAATGTAGAATACAGTCTGATCTGGGAAAGCAAACCCAAGGTGGTAGAAATAACTACAGGGACCGCATTAATACAAGATGGTAGTAACGTGCATTAAGTATGGCACCCTTTGCTCCAGTTAGTATTTTCTGATAATGTTAACTTGTAAAAAATTTTACTTGAATTCAATTACAATGTAAATTGTTACACAATAATTAGGTTTTCAGTGTCTCAGTTGGGCTGGTGCACTTCACACTTTCACATGGACACACTTGGTTAGTGGTTCCTGTACTGGAGAAGACGGACCTGCCGCCTCCTCAGCATTTACGGACACTTCCAGGGAATGGTGTCTGATGGGAGGAAGACTGTAAGAAGTTTTAGACAATTATAAGATGGATTGCTGGTATTAGCAATATCCTCCCATATTTCCCCAGCGCCAAACAGCCTGTAGGCACCAACCACTATGCTTAATCATCTTTCATTCCTTCTCATTATTGTGTAACAGTTTTACCTATTTCGAAGCTTAAACACCAAAGAAATAAATATAGAGAAAATGATAATTTAAGTGTTTATTTAATATATAGAAAACTGATTTGGGTTATTTCTGTGTCGATGCTATGTGATATTATATTCTGTTCTCATGACTATGTTAAATGTAATTACAAAACATCTGTAGCAAACACACCCAGTATTTTAAGTCCAACAATTATAGAGCTCCCCAAGTCTTTTCAAATGTAACTCTACATTTTTTGATTTTTAGAAATGTGCATAAAAATGCCAGATTCATTTGTATGAACCCAACTACCGAAACAACAATGACAACAGAAGCTAGACTGGAAGAAAGCTAGTCCCGTTGATTGCCATTTTGCTGAAATTCAGTTTCCACTTAAGAGAGAAAACTCATCAGTGTGGCAGTGAGGTAGATGTGAGATCTACATAGACTAGTGCTAAAGTAGAAAGATTAGCCGTGTAAGTATCTGTAAGTTTTGGGGAGCTGTATCTGCATAGGCCTTTACTTTTGAGCTTCTAAAATTCAGTTTTTACAGAGGAATCATGAATTCTTAATCCTTTTCATACTTTTTTCTTGGCTTTCTAGTCCTCTTCCTCCATAAGTCTTCAATGTATTTCTGTCATTTTTGTATCTGCATGAAAAATTAGCCAGAATGCTGAGGATGTGGAGGCTCTGGGGTTACAGAGTGGACTACACAGTGGCAGCTCTGTCTCCTGAGGGAACATCTTTCACTTGTCATTTCAAAAAAAAGTACCAGATTTTTATATCCTCTTCATTCAACTTTGGAAGTCCATAATGTGTCTAGGAATCTGTCCATTTCTTCTATTTGAATACAAATTTTCAAAGTAGGTGTTTATGACCCTCTGGACTTCTGCTGAATCTGTGATTATTTCCCTCCTTTCATTCCTAATAGCATGGATTTGAGCCTTTTCCTTCTTTTGATAGGGATGGTTCAGGGTCTGTCAGTTTTGTTTATCCTTTCAAAGAACCAATTCTTTGATTCATTGATTTCTGTATCGTTTTCTTAGTATCCGTTGCATTAATTTCTGCTCTGATCTTTAAAATTTCCTCCCTAGTATGAGCTTTGAGTTTGTCTTGCCCTTCTTTTTCCAGTAGCTTGAGGTGCAGTGTTAGATTATTTATGTGACCTAGCTATTTTCCTGGTATAGTCATTCACTGCTATGAATTCCCCTCATAGAATTACTTTCATTGTGTCCCATAAATTCCCATATGTTGTATTGTGGATATCCTTTAATTGTACAAACTGTTTAATTTCTGGTATAATTACCACGGAGATCAGTGGAGATTTCTCAAAAAACTAGGATTAGAGGTCCCATTTGGCCCTGCTATTCCCCCGCTAGGGATATACATGAAGGCATCAAAAGATTCATATCACAGTGACATATCTGTATCCGTGTTTATAGCAGCACAGTTTGTGATAGCTAAATCTTGAAAATAACCCAAATGCCCATCAACTGGAGACTGGATAAAGAAGATGTGTTTTTTCAATAAAAAGGAGTATTACTCTGTCATAAAGAATGGTAAGTTTGAAGTATTTATACTCCAATGGATGTATCTTGAGGACATATTCATAAGTGAAATAGGTCACAGATGTGTAAATACCATGTCTATTTTCTGGTATGAGAAATTGAAACTATAGATGAGTTCTAGAATGTGCAACAGATATTATAAAAGAGGAAATATTCAAAGGGAAATGGATAGGGATGAGTAACGAGGGGAAAGACAAAACTGTGATGGTAAAAAAAGGGAAACCAAGCTTATGTACATGGGGTGGAGAGTTGTAGGGTAGGTAGGGGAAATGGAAAAATGAGAATTAAGTAGTGTCAGATACTGGTACAAATTCTCAATGTTGAGTGTGATTATGATGTATACATAAAATGTACCTATTTCACAATATTAAAAAAAGTGAGAAAGAAAGAAAAAAATAAGTGCCACCAGTCAAGAGAACCACCAGTCAAGAGAAGAGAGAGAAAGATCAGGCATGTGCTTTACAAAATCAGTCCAAATGGTAAGACGAATGAACAATGGTTATTTAATAACGTTTGTTAGTTGTACTGTTAGATTTCTGCTAACCAATACGATAGACACTACAGCTACTGACACCTAAAATGTGACTACTCTAATTTGAAATATGTTCAAACTATAAAATACGCACAAATAACAAAAATTCTGCATGAAAAAACAGAAAATACCTTGTTAATTATTTTTATATTGATGTGCTGAAATAACAATATTTTTGATAAACCAGGTTACTGAAAATGTGTTGCTAAAGTTGCACTCATGCGTCTCTTTAAATACAGCAAAATTTTTAAAGGCATATAGGGCCCACACCACACTTCTATTGGCAATACATCCATAGGCCATGATTAGAGACACCATAAATGAGCTTGGAAAATATTGACTTATGAAAAGCAACCCTAAAAATGATCTGCAACGAAGGAAAAGAATCTCTGGCAACAAAAGCAGAAGAATAACTGCAATTAGAGAAAGCATCATAAATATCTCTGCTACAAGGAACAACAAGAAGGCATAGCCAGCAAAGAGCTGTGTAATCCAATGGTGTCAAAGAAAAATCAAACACAGGTTTCAAAATCCCAGCCTTGTCCTTTGAACAGGCTGTGGGAAAGTGGCTCGCACAGCTTGCAAGAGGTTAGGGCTGTGAGTCTGCAGCACTCAAATCCTCACTTTGATTTTCTTATGATCAAAGGTGGAAGGAACCTTATTACTGGGGGAAAAAAAAGCCCAAGGTTTCTGGAAGGAATTTACCAGGCAAGTTTTACAATGACTCTGGAAGATAATTTAAAAATTACTTATTTTATTGAGTTTTCTAACTAATATTTAAGTCTCTACCTATTGAGAGAAAGGAAAACAGGGATCAGTACACTGTATAAGAGATGGGAGAAGTAAAGCTTTTGTTAAGCGGCAATCGAAGCCATTCACTCAAACAGACAATGAAGGCATTTGCCATTTAAGAAAAGGGAGCATCCAAGTATCTCTCACTAACTCGGGCATTTTCTTGTCCTCACGTTCTGTTCTTTACATAGGAAAGAAAGGCAGGTAATCAGTGTCAGCATTCTTATCACAGTCTTATTCTTACCTCCTTTCTAATTTTTCCAGGCTCAGAGATAACCTTTACCTCTCTGCTACACAGTGTGCAATTTACTTTACATTGTTTTGGTCTGACGAGTGTGATATTACGCACAGAGCAGCTAGTTCATCTCCAGAAGTCGTCAGGCTAGCATGCCGTGAAGAAAGGCAGGCTAGTGTAGCAATGTAAGCCATTCATGAAATGGAGGCACCTACTGCAAGCCCTACCACCTCTGTACCAGTGAAGGGTGGAGATTTTGCAAATATGTGTCAATAAAAGGTTTTTTAAATTGAATTCTTTATTGGTACATTTTATAAACACATCACCATCACACTCAACACTGGGAATTTGTACCAGTGTATGACATGAATTAATTCTCATTTATAACTATTTCCCTACCCACCCCACACTCTCCCATATCCCTTATAAAAAAAAGATTTTTACTGAGTAAAATAAAGCTTTGGTCATTAGCATGATGGATATAATAATAAGGTCTCATTAGGTGCCACTTAAGATATTCAAAGTATATACATGAATTTAAAATGTTAGGCACACCTCTGTCATTGTGTGAGGGATAAGAATCCAGTCAGGCTTTTGCTCTGCATTCCCTCAGGTAGATACTATATTCCTTAGAGAAAAGGCATCTGTGGCTCCATCCCTAGTCCTATTTGTGCCCAGCCCTTGGTTCAGGACAGCTGGAGATTTATGGTACAAAGTATAAAGCCTACGATCTTGCCTGTTAAATGCTGTTATTTTTGTCTGAAGTAAACCCTTCATATAAAGCAAGGTCAACATACCTAAAAGTAAAGAGACTTCCTGGACTCTTTGGTGTCTACTTTGCTATTTGTTAATTAAATGTGTGATAGAATTTTGTTTGCCATTTATAAATTTTATAACTGTATTTATTAGTCACTTTTCTGTTTCTGGGGTGAACGACCTAACACACACAACTGAGGGAAGAAATTTCTTTGGCTCACAGTTTCAGAGCTCTCATCCATGGCTGGCTGCTCCAGGGCAGAAGCATCACCACAGAAAGGCGTGGCAGAGAAGAGCTGCTCAGTTCCTGGTATCCAGGGATCAGGTATCCAGAGAGGTAGAGAGGCTAGGGAGAGGTGCTGGGGGCAGGATATACTTCTGAAAGGCACACACCTAGTGACTTACTTTCTCAACCGGGGTCCACTTCCCAGTAAGACATTCAGTTATAAACTCACTGATGACGAATTGTTAAGTGGTTAGTATCCTCAATACATGAATCTTTCAAGGACATTCCATATTCAAGCATAACAACAGTCTAGTGGCCGATGTACAGTGGAATAGCTTTGTTTTACCTCCTTTTAACTTACAATTACTCTCAGTATTATACATGATTAAACTGGATTAGGTATGTGATCAGTAACCCCATAGTTCATCCTGACTCAACACACAAGCCTTCTTTTAGCCATTAGGGTGCACAAATTTCCAACCTCAACCTGGAAGGTATTAATAATGTTGGATCAGTGTTCATCACCATGTCGATTCAGATTCGCTCTTCAGGTTTGATCTGTATCACTGACACTCAAACTTCATTGCACATTACAATCAATGAGCTTCTACCAATCCCACTGCCCACTGCACACCCTATAGTATTTACTATGAACAACTGAAGGTAGGAGTCAGCCCCAGCATTTTCAAAAGATTCCTGGGTGACTTCACTACATGGCAAAATTTGGCACCAGTGGTTTCCATATTATTTTTTCAGCAATGACCTCAGTAATTACTCCACATTTAGGTTCCTTTGACTCATAGTTCCCTGAATTTTTGCTTATTTTATTGTTAGTTCTACCATCTTTGTTTTGGCATTCTCTCTGCTTCCTAGGCTGATGCTCTGAGCACCGATCAATACCTTGACTGCTTTTCCATTTCAGCATCTCAAGCATCAGTCCCGAGCCTTGGACAGAGAGTTCTCAGTATGGATTGGTGCAAAATGAACAAAGCAATGCATTTAATATTTATCTTTTCACTGATACATTCTGCCCCCCCCCCGCATTAAAAGAGTCAAACCACCAACTAGGTGAATGTTGTGTGTTCAAGTTTTCTAACACATACTTTATAATGATAGTGGAGAATCTGTAATCTTTCTGGAAGCAGGATTACTGTATAAAAGCCACAGGAAAGCTACAGAAGGTAGAAGTATAAGAGAAAAGGTTCAAATAAAGCTCCAGCAAGAAGTAATACACAGAATTAGACACTGGTCTTCCTGGTCTCATACGAATGTGTGGAAGAAAGATAGCCTAAGTTACAAAATATCATCTGTCTCAGATTTTTACCTTACAATTTAGCAAATGTTCCTGACTTTATGTAACATTTGCCAAAGTCAGAGGCCTTTGGCTTACTTAAATTAGAAAACCAGATTCACCTGCAAAATGTAAAAGATTTAACTCCAGTTTGAAAGCTGCCTGTCATCTTTTCCTCATTTTGATGGACCATTTGGGTTAATATTTAAACAATTAATGAACCGTAAAGCCATGAGAGGAGAAACATATTTGTTTCTGTAATATTTACTCTCTTCTCATTGTTTTTATCCACTGAAATCCCTGACAGTGTAGACATTTTCCGGGCTATATCTGCAAAATGAATTTTCTGCACCTGTCATAAATATATAACTTCAGAGCAAGAACCCAAATTGAGGGCAGGGGACAGTGACTGTCCTTGCCAATTTTAAGAGGTAGACACAAATAAACAAACCCAAAAGAGCCCCCAGGCACAGCTGCCGCCTCACATAAGCAGGTGTGGCAAATTAAGGTAATGTTCACAGCCCAGATCAGAGGGAGAGGGTGAATAACTTCTCCGGAGCTTCAGGGTGAAAGAAGCCATGTGGTAAAAGTACTAATAAAAGACACGCAAGATTAGTCTGCGTTGCTAGAGGGAAAAGACAGCCCTTTTCCTAAGCTAAATCTGACTTCATGGCAGGACTCATCCTATTAAAGCGAGGGATGGAATTTGTCCAAACTATTTTTGCCATGGGTAACATTAAAGAGGCCTCGTGGGTGTGACTGACATTAATTTATCATTCTGTATTGTAACTGAGTTCCCCAGAGTTCAAGATGAATGGGAAGTGACAATAGAGCGCTCACAGTCTAGTTTCGCTCTGTGGTCCAGCTCAGTCCTGTGCCTTGAAAAGCAGCAGATAGATTTTCTTGGTCAGGGCTTGAGATTGTTATGTAAAATGCTGGCTGGCTGAATGGCTTTTCTTCCCCATAAACAGTACACCATATGAGGAAGAACCATGTCAGAATAGTATCGATGTGTGGGTTTTCTACACAGTTAAAGTTACACGAAAAGTTGTTTTTTGTTTTTT
>PVIR01023098.1:0-27451 GCA_004026965.1 Petromus typicus | reverse complement strand
TTTAGAATGTTCTAGGAAAAGTTCTTTTTGGTTTTTGGTTTTGTTTTTGCTTGCACTGGTGGGGATGGAACCCAGAGCTTTGAGCATGCTGAGAAAGTTCTCCACGACTGAATTATACCCCTAGCCTCTAAACTATTGTTTTTGTAGTATGTTTATGATAAAAATTTTTGAAAAGCTTTACAATGACACCTCAGTCAAGAAATAGTTCCTATGGACTTTAATTCTCACGGTAGTTTCCAAATGCAGGTTTTCTTATATGAACAATTTTTTAAAATGTTTTTATATGCACATTAGCAACTAGGAATCTACATTCCTCATGTAGTCTGTTTTCTGTCCATTGAGTTAATGCCAATGAAAGATTAATAAAATCCTCAAACAATTTTGTACTGACTTTAACAGATTTCTTCACAACCATGAGGGCTGAATCAATGATCAATAAAGGAATGTTTGTGCCTAAAAACCTCAGCTGGTCCCCAGGTAAAAACACTGGTCTAGGCAAACAGTAAGCCACAGTGCATTAGAAGAAAGGAAGCACAATTTTTCCTTTCTTTTCCTTGTTTATTTTTCAGTACCAGGCATCAAACTCAGAATCTTGTGCTTGCAAGGCAGGCACACTGCCACCGAGCTGCATCCCTAGCCCTGCACAATTTTATCCAGTACCATTTGCTTTATTTTATTTCTATACCAGAAGAGATGCTTTATATCATCCAGCACTGCCCCAAAAGCTGAGAAAAATGGAAACTACAAAGAGTCTTCCTTCAAGTGGGGGAGAATTTCTGAGCTCTGGACATTCACCTGAAAGCTGAATCTTGATCCAACCATTGTACCTATCACACAGGTCTTCTCCAAAGCCCAGCTGAAACCCCGGCATTTGAAGACAGGCTATGAGGTATGTTGGTCACTAAAATTCTAACTCTAATCCACAGAATTCCATAGTAGCCTGGTTTTAGGAGAAGGTATGAGCCTTTGGTGGTCCCATTGCCTTCTGGCTATATGACCTTGAAATCAGGTAACTTTTCCATTTTATCACTTGTTTAAAGGGGATAACAACATCTCTCGGGCTTGTGTCATTAGAGAGAATGCATGTGAAATGCAGGCCCTGTTTCTGATACATTCTTAGAGCACAGCAAAAGAAAAACTAGGATTTTTGTCCAGCTGAGGAACCTTTTAAATGGAGATATGACTCCTCTTCCAGTTGATACATCCCAGGAGTCCACCCAGGGGACGTCAGGTCCTAGTGTCTATCCATACTCAGAAAGACTTAGAGTTATTAACCTATTTAGCAATTTAGGGGTGCATTTAGAGTTAATTTTCTCAGAGTCATCAGAGGATTGCTCTGAGCTAGATATTCTAAGGGAGCATTTTTTGCATTTTTCTTTGGCTATGTATGGTAGCTGACTGGCAGCTCTCCCCTCTGGATATTGTCAAGGACCAAATAAATCTGATCATTCTTTATGGCCAGACTTTGCAAATGGAGTTCACGTGTCCTGAGGGAAAAGTCCAATGTACCACAGGGTTATATATAAAGCCACAAAATAAAAATGTCTTATTATCTGAGAGGCTCTTTGAAAAAGATTTTTGGGGTGGAGTATAATCAAGTATATAAGTAATTTATCAGAGGTAAATTTATCCCACAACTGTAAGGTAAAAATGTGAGACTTTCAAGGCGTTTCCAGCTGATGGCAAACAACATCTGGCATGGGTCTGCCTCAGGCTACATGGAAGATTTCCGTTACTGGAGGTGACTGATTTTGGAAAATGGTCACCAGAAGTGACTGGAATCCATTTCAAGTGAGGAACAAATATTTCATAGTAAATAAAAAATGGAAAGTGTAGGCTCAATGTTTATATTGAAAATTAAACCATGAAATATGAAAATTGAATTGCTCACCCCCACCAATCATTTTTACCCACAGGACTTAGATAAGGCTTGTGGATTTCCTTGTTCACCTGTGAGGAAGCCAGTAGAGACACTTCAAATTTTCTGTATTCTCTTGCTTTACCTCATCAATGATTAGCTGAATTTCTTGTCCCTACTGGGTAGGCAGAACAACTTGTTAACCAACTTTTGGTTAAAAACTCCTCCTCCTCCTCCTCCTCTTCCTCCTCCTCCTCTTACTTCTCCTTCTCCTCCTCCTCCTCTTCCTCCTCCTCCTCCTCCTCCTTCTTTTCCTTCTCCTTCTTTTTCTCCTCCTCCTTCTCCTCCTCCCATTCCTTCTCATCTTTTTCTTCTTCTCCTTCTCTGCACCTCCTCCTTCTCCTTCTGCTTCTCCTCTCCCACTTCTTCCTCCTCCTCCTCTGCCCTCTTCTTCTTCACCCCTGGACTTCAGCCCACCCTCCAGCAGAGCTGACAGACAGCCTTCCTACATGTAGGCTGGCCTCTGGGTAGAGGGTCTCTAGTCTACCTCTGATCAGGTCCCCAAGATTTTTCTCTGAGTTTATGGCTTTTTGCTTCCATGTTAAAAACTTTCTTCAAATGTCTATTGTTTTGTGACTGACTTATAAATGGAATTGAAAAAAAAAAAAAAAACCCAAAATATTGTAGAGGCACTTACCATGGACATAGCTTATCAACTGTGGATTTCATTGTAGCATGATCTAGCTGGATTATTTTTTTGAGAAACTTGATTAATATTTGATAAAGCCATTTTACTGAGTCTTTATCAAAACTTTATCTGGTCTCCTGCTTGAAGCCTATAAACATAGCTTTCATAATGCAGAGAAAGAACTTTGGCAATCTCAACATTCAGTGTAAAAATATGTGCTAAGGTCCATATTTCCGTGTACTTCTTTTTTATGTCAAAAATTACATATATTTAGAATTTATCCAGCTGGGTCTGTTTAGGTGATCCTAATTTTGTTGACAACATCCAAGGCATCATAATCGGGAGCCAGTAGAACATAGGCCTTCTTCTGTGCATCAGGCCTGATTAGGGTAGTGATCTTGGCCACCTCAGAGTCATAAAGCTTCTTCACAGCTTGTTTTGGGGCTTATTGGCCCTGATGTCCACAATGAGTATAAATGTGTTGTCTTCTATCTTTTTCATGGCTGACTCTGTGTGCAGGGGAAACTTGATAATAGTATTACTGTCAAGCTTGTTTCTCCTAGGGGTGATCTTCCGAGGGTTTTTGGGCTGCCACCGGAGCCACAATGTCTTGGGACAGTGGAAGGTGGGTGATGCACAGATCTTCTTTTTGTGGCTGTGGATGCCTTTCAGTATTGCTTTCTTGGCTTTCAAAGCTTTTATTTTTGCTTCAGCTTTGGGAGGGGCAGGGGCTTCCTTCTTCACCTTGGGTGCCATGTTGATAAAAAGGTCCATGTACTTCTAATTGTGTCTTAGATCCCCTAGTCCTAAAACTGTCTCTCTTATCATTTAGAGAATAGAGGGTAGAATGGTATTGCAGGAAGGATCTGAGGTCTACATCTGAGTTAGGACTTAACTTCCTTGGGCTTGCTTAGACAGTTTCCACTTATTAATATGGTATTTATTAAATGCACTTCTAGCCTCCAGCCTTTTGTGGCTAATGTCTATTTTCCCACATCTTTGTGGGTTTATAAATTTTTTAACTTTTGTTTTGTTTTAGAAAGTTATAGGGTGTGTATAATTTGCTGTCTTCAAACAGAAGCTCAAGCCAATGCTTGAACTTCATTATTTCATACTGCCTCCCAAGAGTCAGCCCCATATAATAATAATGTTATAACAATAAACAATTCTTAAGCTTTTATAGTCTGTCAGGCACTATTTTAAGCATATGGACACTAACCACACACTGACTCCCTTAGAGATTTCTCGTCTCTGGGGAAGTCTGAATAAGGATTTGTAGAGCTCTTTAATGATAATAATATTATCCTCAATTATTTTTTTCTTGTACTGTTGGAAGTGGAACCCAGGGCCTTGTACATGCTAACCCAGTTCTCTACCATGGAGCTATAACTCCAAAACTTGTCTGGGCTTAAGTTTTAACTTTTACTATCTATATAAGAACTTGTGTCTGCTGTAGTGTGCCCATCTACAAAATGTGATTGCCAAGTTGTGCCTATCTATCTTTCAGAATTCTTGTGCAGAGTCCAGCACATGTGTGCATTTAGGGGCAAATGTGTTGGAACAGAGAGAAGAGAAGGATTCTATCCATAAGAAGTCACATCTTAGAAGGAAACCCAGCGTGAAGGAAGTGAGGCACAGGAAGGAGCCCTCCCTAAGTCACACTGCTGCAGTCAGGACTCAGAGGCTTCCTTCACATCAGAATTACCAATGCCTCTCCCTCTCTAGCAAAGCTCTGGCTTAACCCAGTCCCGAGCTTCAGGTACCTGCGTCCCTGGGCCAGTGCCAGCTGCAGAGTGCCAGCAGCTGAAGGAGTTCAAGTATCAAGACACAGGACGAATTAACACCCAAACTCTTCCTCAACTTCTGGTTTTGCTCCTTCCTGGTGGACACATCTCTCTGTCCTCTAGCCTATTCCCCTATTCATTCAAAACCCTTTATTTTATTTATTTATTTATTTTTTGAGACAGGGTCTCACTTTGTAGTTCAGGCTGAGCCTGAGCTCAGCCTCAAACTCACAGCTATCCTCCTGGCTCTGCTTCCCAAGTGCTGGGATTATCGGCGTGAGCCAACACACAAAGCACTCCAGAATGTGGTACTGATTGCTGGTGGGTGTGAGTCTCCACACCAAGCATTGCTATATGTGGTTACTGGGATCAAACCCAGGCCCTTGTGCTTGCAAGGCAGGTGTTGGAACCACTGAGCTAAATCCCCAGCCCTCTACAATCCTTTGGTCCCTAGACTAACCAGCTACTTGAAAGTTTGCCTTAAGGGCAGTTAGAAGATCAAAGTTTTATTACCATTAATTTTATGTAATTGTGTGCAACTGACTTAATTTCTTATTTAATACTTACCTGTATTCCCTTACCTAAAAAAATAAACGTTATACATTATCTTGTCCATTTATATTTATTTTTAATACAAAAACAACATACCACTGAAAGTGGTGGCACATCCCTATAGTTCTAGTATTCTGGAAGGCAGAGGCAGGAGGATCCAGGTTCAAGCCCAGCCTGGGTTCTTAGAAACTTAGCAAAAGCCTACCTCAAAATTAAAAAAAAAATAGGTTCGTGGTTAGGGGTTGTTTTGGTGCAAAAGCCCAGGGTGTAGTTCCCACTGCCCCCTACCAGCCAAGATAATATATGAGCCTGGAATGTAGTTCATTGGTAAAGCACTTACCTGCCATGAGCAAAGCACTAGATTCAATTCTTAGCACCACAAATTAAAAAACCATGCAATATATGATCTTGGTTAAAAAAACATTTAATTTCATAAGTACAAAGTGGTCATCACTATTAAGAATTAGGTAGAAATTTTATACTTTTTAAAAATGAATTTAAAACACCTAAATCTAAAAATACATACCATTTTATTTTGCCCTGTTATATAAATAATACTATATGGATTGTATAGTATGTGGATTTATATATATACTATATGGATTTATACTGTAGTTACTATACTATATATAGTATACTATATAGTTATAACTATATATTACTATATAGTCATATACTATATATAGTTTATACTATAGTTACTATACTATGCTATCGTATACTATAGAATACTATGATATGCTAGTTTACACTTATAGATTTTGGGCCAGAGAGATTTGACCCCAATCTTCTTAACAGCGGCACATATGGTACACTAAAAGGTGCTGTCACTGATCAACCCCTTTCACGATTGATCAGTATGAGGGCTATTCTAAGATTACACTATAACTAGCAATGTTACAATAAACCTGCTTTGTAGTAGACTTGACCCAGCTCAGCCCCCGGGGGCAATGTCTGTGATGTTCTCCTCTCCTCAGAGATACCTTTGTACTTCTTTAACCTGTAGTCCAAACTGTCACTGGGTCATCCTGTCTCCAGGACCACTCGACAGTCCCAGAGCAACGGGCAGCTCTCAGGCCAGATCAGTGCAGACCTTTTCTGGGAACTTTCACACTGGATCCAAGAAGCAGAAGCTCTGTTCTCTTTCTGGTTGGGAACTTGGATTGACCAAAATGTGGGAGTGCCAAAAAGCCTGAGAGAAAGAAATTCACAGAGAGATTAGAACAAGAAATAATCTCTTTAATTAATTAATTAATTTGCAGTGCTGGAGATTGAACCCAGGACCTTACACATGCTAGGGAAGTGGTAGACTACTGTGCTGCAACTCTGACCCCAGAATCAATAAATCAATTAATCTCTCTCTCTCTCTCTCTCTCTCTCTCCCTACCAAAGGTCTCACAGTTAAGGTCTTTTCTTTCAACAGTCAATGACCCTGGGCCAGGAATCTCAAAGAGTGAGCCCAAGGCTTTCTGCTCATCATGATTCCCCTCCTACTCTCTGCATCCTCAGATGACCAGGAGTCTCTCTGGGGAAGTCCTTCACTTCTAATCATAGAAACTGTCCAGCATCTTTTCACTGAAATTGGATCTGTAACATAAGAACTAACTTCTTTGTTTGTTCTTGTTTTGTTTTGTTTTTTGAGACAGGGTCTTGCTTTTGTAGTTCAGGTTGGCCCTAAACTCACTATGTATCCCAGGCCAGCCTTGACCTCACAGCAATCCTCCAGCCTCTGCCTCCCGTGTGCTGGGATTACAGGCGTGAGCCACCACACCTGGCAGAACCAACTTTTTTGAGAGGTGTCATTTACAAACTGTCATCTACCATTTGTTTTCGGTGTGGCTTCCAGGTGTTTTCATGACAGCAAATAAAAACAGAAGGACAGACCATGCACTCCCAAGCATTTCGGAACTCCTCCATTCTCTATGCCCCATTTAGCGACTGAAGATGGAAGGACGAGCAGAGCATCTTCCAGGCTGCGGCGGTAGATTCGCCTCGGCTCCCTGGCACTTTCCTGGTTCCACTCCCGGGGTCATCAGCGGCAGCAGCATCCATGTGAGCCTGCGCTGAGCATCTAGAGCCTCCACCTGCTCCCTGTCTTCTTCCTTCCTCCCAGCTTAGGAGGAAGGGTCCCCCTTCAAAGGAATCTGATAAGGAAGAGTTAACACGTATCACTGTGCTGTGCAGACTGTAAAGCACTGTTACTGTTGTCACCAGGAGGAGAGGAAGTGCACGGAGCACCAAGGAGATGGAGCGAGGATAATTGGGAAGGTGGATGAGGGCAATCGCGGAGGACCCCACACTGAGTGAGCTGCCACGGGAAGAGACACTGTGACTGGGGCTAGGGACAGCTCCGAGCTTGAGAATGCGAAAGCATTCAGGAGTTCAAGCTGGGAGTCAGATCCCCCAGCCCCGACGTTATTTATCTCTCTGGAGGGGAGGCTTCCAGAGGTTTGCATGACTTGCTCAGAGAAGTGGCCGCCTGGGATCCGCCTGTCTATCCATCCATCTCGCCTCAGTCCTAAGAACAGGGAGGAGATCAGGGGGAGCCCCCTTCTCTCTGCGTTTTTCTCAGACTTCCTGAGGAGCAAGATAGACAGGAGACGCTGGCTCCTCAGAAGACTGGTGGGCCAGGGAAAAGGGAATGGATTTGTGTTTCCACTGCCCCTCCCATCACCACCTGGAGGGCCACTGCTGGGCACTCCGGCCAGACAGTGCGAGGATGCTCAACTCCCCCAAGGCGGGGCTGGGATATCAAAGTTGCAAGCAAGGGGCATGTCAGGCCGGCTTTGTGAGCTGGGCTCCCATCAATGCATGAAAGCTTTGCTCTACAAACCGCATTCGCTGCGCTCCAACCTGCATTCCCGATTGGTCACGGCCTGGCCCCCAGCTGCATTCCTGGGCTTGAGGAGATGGAGGGGCCTGGCCTCTTTGTTCTTCTCAAATCAGGGCTCAGAACCATGACAGCCTGATCACATTACACTGCAGAGGTCAGCCTGGCAGGACTGACCCCCCTCCCACTGCTCCCTCACCTCACCAAGGCAGAGCCCCCTCTGCTCACCTGTGGGTCCGTCCTAGCCTGTGCTGGCCCTTTGTGGGGGAAGGGAAATCTCCAAAACCACAGTGGCTCAGCTGCTTCCTTCCAAAGGCAGATGCTGGGAGCAGTGCCCAGACCCTCATTCCAGGGCTTGTCCAATTGCTAGCCATCTCCAAGGGTTTGCAGCTGTTCTGGGGTAGGTCTCTCTGCCCTGCTTGCTGCTGGGAGCTCACATGGCTTGCACCTAGATGGCCTCTCGGGCCAGAGTTCATGTCATAGGAGAGCCAGCCTTCGGCATCTCTATGAATAAGATGCCTTTCTGGCTAAGCCTCCACGTAAAGTGCTGCCCTTGTGGCCTGGGAGCGAGCTTTTCCTACCACCACCACCCCTTTCCTGCTTAGTGACAGGAACACAGGCCTGAGGTCTGACTTACCTTCTTTGACTCTTATCTCTGTTCTACCACTTGCTTTGTGACCTTGGATGGCTTACTTTACTTCTCTGGCCTTCTGTTTCCTCATTTTTAAAACTAAAATAACCATAAAGCTCTTAAACAATGTGGTGTAAATAAGTTCCTGGGCTCTCAAGTACACGACCAGTGCTGATCACCAATACCCTTTCTTCCTTTCTCAAAAAATTAAGGCCAAACTTTCTGCAGACACCTCTACACAAACCATGTTGTGTCATTCTGAATAACTGTATGTGTCAGTATTTGTCTCCACAACAAGCCTATTGGCCCTCTAGTAAAGACCTTTGATTTTTCCTATTCATTCAGTAAATATGTATTAAAGAAACTGTGCAGGTCACTGGAGATCCAGCCATGGAGGAGGCAGCCCAGGTGCCTGCTCTGGAGAAGTTCACAAAGCAGGGGACACCAAACCCTGTTCAATCGCACCATGAATTGCAGAATTTTTTTCCAGCTGCAGTGAGTGTGAGGATGGAAAGGTACAGGGTGTGGTGAGAAGATAAGAGGGGTCTCTGGGAAGACTTCTCTGAGCAAATCACATCTGAAACCTGAAGTACCAGCAAGTGGAAGGGAAACCAAAACCTAAGTTGATGGTGAAAAGCTGGGGCCTCCTCCAGCTGATGGTTTCTCTTCCACACAAAACCAGACAGTGTAGGGTTTTGACCTGGAACATAATATGATCCAGAATTGCTGGGTGGAGAAAAGAGAGGAACTCAGCTGGCCAGAAATGGAGCTGAGGAGACCTGGCATGGGACTGGGGCAGAGGCCACACTGGAGGGACTCTAGGCTGCTTAGGCTTTGTGGAGGCTGAGAGGTGAGAGCAGGCCCATCTGTAACGGAACGTGGCCTGTGAACCATGTGCCACCGGCCAGCTCTCAATTGTGCCGGATGCATGAACTCTTCGCTACTGGTAGTGTTTTCAGAGATTCTCAGCTCCAAGAACGCCTTGTCCCCCATGAGTAGTATTAAAGGACTTTGTGTTATAAATAAACAGAATTCATTAAACTACAAATTTGTTCCTTTGTCTTTTACTACTGGGACCTAGAGAACTAGTCATGCTAGCTGCTGAGTGGGGGTCATGCTAACTGCTGTTTCCACATGGAAGGATTTTTTTTCCCAGCCCCACACAAAGAAACGGAATGTTGCAGTTTGCCTGAGCAGCCTCCTTACTCACCTTCCACACTGGAGTTCACAGGGCATCGGAGCAACTGCAGGCCCCGTCCTCAGAGAGGTTTAGGTCCTATAAGTGAGACAAAGAAGTGGCCAATTACAAGGCTGGACTACAGTCTGTATTCTGGGTCAGCAAGGGGTGGATGGACACGTCAGAAGTCTTCCAAAGCAGCTGTGGGAGGTGTGTCAGACAGTCCCCTTCTGTCACTCCAGGTACCTGTGTCCCCTCTGCTCTGTGTCCACACCTCACTCTCAGGACTACAGCACCACATCAACAGGCCTCCTCTGCCCTCTTTTTTTTTTTTTTTTAAGTTTTTTGAGACAGGGTCTCGCTTTGTAGTTCAGGCTGGCCCTGAGCTCAGCCTCAAACTCACATCACAGCAATCCTCCTGCCTCTGCCTCCCAAGTGCTGGGATTACAGGTGTGAGCCACCACACCCGGCACTGTGGTATGTGGTACTGGTTGCTGCTGAGCGTGAGTCTCCACGCCCAGTATGGTATGTGGTTGCCGGGGATCGAACCCAGGTCCTTGCGCTTGCAAGACGGGCGCCGGAACCACTGAGCTAACTCCCCGGCCCTCCTCTGCCCTCTTATTTCCTATTGGTTTTTGTCAGTGTGACTCTCTAGCAGGAGGGGGGTGAGATCAGCTCCCTCTTTGATTAGCCACCAGGGTTGTCAGTTGTGGCTATGATGTTCCTCTATTGTAAGGCCACAGCACCCGTCTCCTTCTTACAGCTAAGGGGACTGCATTTTTGGTACTGCCCCCACCCCATGTCTACACCAACTGTTTCAACCACCCATCTTGGCATCTTTGAATCCTGGCAATGGCATCATCACTAATCCCTTCTGCTTTCTTCCATGACTTAGTTTGAACACCCCATCGATTTCTGCTAGGAGCCTAACTCAGGCAAGAAACCACAGAAAGCTTCCCGGAAGCTGACACATAAATTGAAGGCTGACTAGAAGTTAGCCTTGCTCCAGAAAACACATGATTCCTGAAATTTTTTTAAACACAAAAACAGCTCCCTACTGTCTCTTATATCTCCAGGGACATTCAGGGACTGGGTATGATCAGACTAGGAATCACTGGTCTACAGCCAAAGAGGCTGCACAGACCTCCATTTCCCCCTCCCAGCCAGACCTTGTAGGAAGACAGAAAGTTGGGGCTGCCCCCACTGTGGGCTGTACCCTGTCACCCCCTGAGACATGACTAGAGGCCCTGCTGTTCCCACCCCCTTTCCGCATCCGGTTCCTGTCCTCTACAGAGCCAGCCTGGTGAGAATGATGTGTTGGGAGGAATGTCCCAGAGTCCATCAGGCTGAGGAGACAGCTGCCTGTAAGATCCAGTTTCAGGAAAAAGAGGCCTACCTCCTCCTGCATAGCAGTCCTGAGCTCCTGGGCGCCGGGACACCTGCCGGGGGCCACCCCAGCCCACCCCAGCCTGCCACCGGAGATGAGAAAGAGCTGAGGCAGACTGTGGGACTGTCACGCTTCTCTCCTCCCTCCTGCCCCAGTCTAGTCTCTTTCCCACTCCCTGTCACCTCTAATTAGACAATTCATGTTCATGCTTTTCAGAATCTGGCCTTCCCACCAGCTGAATTCAGCACCTGCCTGAGCCCTCCCCCTCTGCCTTGCTTCTGGGCTTCCCTTTGAGATTTCATCCTGATCTCACCCTCGTGTCTCTTTGTGAGAACACGCTGCAGTTACTCCTGCCGGCTCCCATCCTCCAGGTCTCTGTCTTCTTCGCATTTAACTCCTGCTTGCAGGTCCCTGTCCCCCAACACCACTGCCACCACCCCCATAGCCCCAGAGGGGCATGATGCTCTTCACATTAGTATTCAATAATAATACCAGCTACCATTTTTCTGTGCCAATCTTCTGCCAGGCACTCTGAGTTGGGCCAGTACCCACAGTAACCCAGCAGCTAGGCATTGCTAGCACCCACTTATTACCACTTAATATGAGCCAACTGAAACCTTGAACAACTTTCTAGCCTAAGCAGTGGAGGCAGAAGACAAACCTGGACCCTTCTGTGTTCTGATGGACTTTTCCATCCCACCTCGTCTGCCTCCTCAAAACACCATAAGCTCTTGACCGGCAGAGACCCAATCATGTGTCTTTCATATTCTACTCACATAGCCCAGGAGCAATGGGCACAGGCCATGGTGCCCACCAGCTCATCTCCACAGAGCAGCTAAGCCACCCGGTCAGTCAGTGCTTAAACTGGATCTTCTCTGTGCTCAGCTCAAACGATGGCTCCTGTTCTTTTCGCTTTCCAGACATAACCCAAGGTCCTGCCAGTGACCTTCAAGGGCCCTGAGCTCTGAGCAGTGGCTTTGACTGGCCTTCTCTGCATGGAGATTCTGGCTCAGCAAGCTGTGAGCCATGAATTTGGGTTGTTTAAGCCATTACAATTATGTTGACTTGTGGCATCACAATAGAAAAAATAACACAGTAAGTAAAACACAATACCACATGTACATAGACTGAAAAGCTATTCATAGTGCATCTGTAATTCAAATTTAACTGAGACTCTTGGTGCTTTAATTGCTAAACCTGGCAACCCTAAGCCCCAGGGAGGTCATGAGGTAAAGTAGCTCAAAGCCAAAGCCTGGAGTCACTTAAGATGTCACCAAGAAGCCTGCAAGTGGTTTTCACACCCCCTACCAGCAGTGCAAAAAAGGCTTCTAAGAAGACCACCTAATACTACACACTGAGTTATAATAATTTCCCTCTAACATTTTGATGGGAAAAAAATACACTTTTATTTTCACTAATCAGTAACTGAAACATTTACTTCAATAAGGGAAATAGGCATTGTCAGTGCCTGTGACTTTGTCACCAATAGAAATTGCACTATGGTTTTTACTAGAATTATAAAATATCTATATTCATCACTGTTTTAAAATTATGATAGCTATTGCATCTTGCAGTTTAATATATTAAGAAAGTAGATGTGGTTTTATATCACATATTTATTCAATGTCTTGATAACTCTATTTCAATATGATTGGGCTCTTTTATAAACCAAATGTGGTTTCATTTTTTCTTCAGTGCTAGATGGAACCCAAGGCCTTTCATAGTCTAGGCGAATGTTCCGCCACTGAGCTATAAGCCGGTCCCTATGGTATTTTTTAAGAAACATTATTTTAAGAAGGATCTCATAGTCTTTACCACACTTTCGACAGCACAAGAACATTAAGAACTAGACTAGAAGTAGTATGGCATATTGCGGAAAAGCCATAAATACCTACTATCCAAATCCTGGTTCAAATGCTCAACTGCTGTGAAAATGAGGCCATTTACTTAACCTTTCTGAGCTTCAATTTTTCTTATCTGTAAAGTAGAGTTATTGTGAGGACTAAAAAAATCATCTGTGTGAACCAGCTCACACAGGCCAGTCCTCAGATGAACGCTACTTACAAATATTAATAAACACAAGTTTATTGGTTCCATATTTTCCTTGTATCTCCACATAGCTGCCTTTGAGCTCAGCAGGCACCGTGGTTCCTGTGTCCTCCTAACAGCTGTGCCCTGTGTAGCCAGAACCTCAGCCCCAGTTCCCACAGGCCGTGGTTGGCTCGTCTCATTTCCTCTGCATTCCCCAGGCTCAGCCCAAAGACCTCCTTGATCTCTCCACACAGCACCAGCACAGAGGACAAAAGTGCATGTCACCTTGTGGATGATGACCTACGCTGTGCTGGTGAGAAACCAGTGGCCAGCAGTGCTCAGAGCAGTGGGAAGACAGAGCCCCAAAGCAGCTCAAACCCACATTCCTGATGTGGCCCAAGGTGTCGTGATCACAAGGGTGCAACAACCTCCACCTGGACCACTCCTCGGCCACAAGGCCCCTTGAGCAGAGGAGCCCTCCCTCCTGCATACCCATGTTACAACCTTTTCTGCTGTAAGGCA
Source organism: Petromus typicus (assembly GCA_004026965.1). Classification (NCBI taxonomy): domain Eukaryota; kingdom Metazoa; phylum Chordata; class Mammalia; order Rodentia; family Petromuridae; genus Petromus; species Petromus typicus. The sequence goes on along the minus strand of PVIR01023098.1, from coordinate 13,991 downwards.
CTGGAAGGGGTTGGGTGTGGGCAGGAGGGCAGCCAAAGCCTGAGTCACTGGGAGGGGACAGTTAGGTCTTGGACTGTGGTCTCCTTGGGGAAGACTGAGAGGCTGGGAGGTGTGGAACACCTCCCTTCTGCTCCAGAATTCCTACTGGCCCCTCTGTTTCCTTAGCTCTGGAGCTCTCTGCAGCTACCTCCAGCCTCACTGTCTTTCTTCGTGTTCCAGGTCCACTGCCATTTCCAGGGACATCTACTCCTTCCTCTTCAAAACTCACAGGGGAGACTGGCTCACTCCAAATATTAGCAGTAAAAGGACTAAAGTTCATTATCTGGACATTGGGTTGAGCTAGGGACTCCAGCTGGTTCTTGGCACTGGAGAGAGGAGACGACCCTGAGGGTAGAATGACCTGTAGTGGGCCAGCTGGCTGCTCTACACGAGGAGAAAGCCAGACCCACTTTCCCAGACCTGCCCAGAATTCCTGCTGCCTCTCAGCTCTCTGTGCTCTACACAAGCTATTCTGCTACCATCTTGGGCTCCACACTCTGGTTTTTGCTACCTGAGCCCTATGTCTACCCAATACCACATTCTGGGCACTGTGAAGAACCCTGGCCCCCAAAAAGGCTGATTTGCAGAATGCTGCTCCCAGGCCCCAGCCCCAGCCTCTTCTTTCTCACCCTAGGCCCCATCAACCCTTGGGCTGAGCTCATTGGAACAGTGATGAGGGCAATTTCTGGCTCAGTGGTCAGATTCTGGGCCCTATTCCGATCTACAGCTCTTGTTCTCTCCCCCAAGCCCTCCTACAGAGGTACCAGCCCTGCCTGGATCTGGTCCATTACACTTCCCAGGATTACCTTGTCCAGGACATGAAGATGTCAAAAACTCAAGAAAATCAGTTGACAAGAAGGATGCCTAGTCCCGGGCTTCCTGGGCCCAAAGGAAGTGGGACCTGGGAATAGAGCGAGGGCTGAGCCCTCACCTCCCGTGGAGCTTGGTGTTTACATTCTGTCTGCTCTTGGTGTCATTTCCAGACTTTGGCAAAGCTCCCTCACTTACTGTTAATGTCAACACTCCCTGTTGCCTGGTGCTCCATGGAAGGACACCACTGTCTGCCACGGTTCCACCACATCCTAAGGCCCAGGGAGAAGGGGCTGGAAAAGGTGAGGAGCGCTGGACAGCCCAGAGGGCCCCACACCACTCTTTGGCTACCAGCTTCTCTCTGCTGCTTCTCTCTAGTGCATTTGGACCTCACTGCCTTTCTGGGTCTTCTCTTCAAGTTTAGGAACCAAGGGCTCTAGAGGTGGCTTTTTACTCCCACACCTTAGAAAAGTAGCTGAGGCCTGACTAATGTTCCCCAGATCCCAAGCCTATCCTTTCTGAGAGGCCTTCAGCCCCCAGCCAATCATGTTAATAGCAGAGGTCTATCGAGGTCCTGGAGCTGGACTTTAGATCTTCCTCCACTGAGGGCTGATCTCCTGTGCAGCCTCAGCTTGAAGCCTCTCCGCCCTTTCTGGACTGTGCTTAGTCAAGGGCTGCCAGCAGGGGCTAGGGGAGGGTACCATCTCTATATCACCCTACACCACACAAAAGCAGCTATTTCCTGGAAGAATAAAATAGACAGTACTGAGATAAGCTGGGAAGAGATAGAGGCAGAGACAAAAACAAAAAAAGCATAGAGACAGAGAGACAGGATATGGGATGACAGAAAAGCCGTGAGAAGCCCAAACTGACACCACATGACCACCCTGCCAGTCCCCAGGCCTGGCAAACTAGGGTTCATGCTGATTCAGTTGCCATGGTGACAAACATGTAGGAAATATCCAAGATGACTAGAATAGTGCCAATTAACACGTGTTTTGGATAAACCTTCCCCCACCCTGGTCCCTTCGATGTATTCACTGCATTACTTGGGACAAACTTGGATTGTGTACAATCACCTTCCCCAAGAGGCCAGAGCAGGACTTCTAAGGTTATAGGGCAAAAAGCACAGAGCCCTAGAGGACTTGATGAGCACTGGCAGAAATTTGCTCAGGAAACAAAGGTGCATTACATGTTTCTCCCTTCATTGCCTCTCCGAGTCAACTTAGGTACCTTGATCCTTCTGTTCCAGAGCAGAGACTGGGGAGAGTCAGAATGCCTGCTTGAACTCATATAGCAAAGGAAAGGATGGAACTGGGGAGTCTGTATGAACCCAGAAAGGACCCCAGAGCAAAGCCAGCACTACAGTGAGGCCTTGAGGTAGGAAAAGACCCAAGAAGCCTGGGAGTGCCACCATCCCACCACACTGTCCCTCTGTCAACACAAGGGCAAGAAAGAAGTGGGGGATGGAGAAGAAAGAAAAGGAGTCAAGGTTTTCTATGGTGGATGAAGCCAAGAAAAAAGGAGAAAGTTTGGCCCGGCACATACATAGGAAGGAAACTCCTACACCTAGGAACAGAGACCTCGGTGCCTCTCGGAAAGCTCCCTCCAGCCTCTGGCCTCCTCCCAAGGGCTGGGAGGACTGAGATCACCACAGAGACCAGCTGGTGGCCACTACAGTCCACCCCATCCTGCCCTGTAGATATTATGGTGCTGGGGCTCCCTCTGTACTGATTCCACAGAAAGAATGCAAGATTTCAAGCCAGAGGTGAAGCTGCCTCCTGCTTATACAACCTTGCCTATGCCCCACCACTTCCCCAGGCCACTTTTCTGGCCTCTGCAGGGTGGAGCCAACAATGACTTATCTGGCAGAGCTGTAGAGGGAGTAGATGCCACAGCACACTCACGTGGGAGCACTTGGCACAAGATTAAGCTCTGTGTCCAAGCTGTTGATTGCTGTCCTGACTCGGGCAGAGCAGAACAGACAGGCCAGGGGGCCAGGAAGAGGTTGCAGACCAAGGATCATGTGAGGTGCTTTAAGAACATTACACCCAGATTTTCTTATCTCAACAACAGCCTATGTTGTGATTTCCCATCTTGGAAAGTTGCTAAGAAATGATCTGGGATACAGGGTCCAGCTGGACACAGTGGACCTTGCTTGGTCTGGAAACCTCCCCTGGGAACACTAAATCCAAGGCATGGCCTGGGGGCACCCGCGGGACAGTTCTCCCCAGTTTGTCTCATTCCAGACCCTCTCCAGGGCCCAGTGACCAGTCTCCCTGCATCACCAGCTCTCCTGGGAATGTAGAGATCACACCAACTGGAGCACATTCGTTTCCTCTCCTATTACTGGGAAGAGAGAAATCCATCCCACCCATCTCAACTTCAAAGCATTAGTTTAGTACCATGCTGTTCTAAACTGTCGGTGACAGCCAAGAGAAGAGAGGAGGAGCTGGCTTAAAGGCAGGAATCCTGTGTCCCAGACCTGGGACAAGAGAATAGCCCTCTGGCAGTGTGCCATCGAGGGATGCAGCAAAAACTGCCATGGAGGTTGGGCTCAGGCCCTCCAGCCAGTCCTGGGTCCAAGGGAGGACAGCAGGAAGTCTGTGGGGTGGAGCACCACCTCCCTAGCTGGCTGCCTTCTCTGTATCTGGTTTCATGCCTCCCTCTGATTTTTCCACTGATTCTTTCTGGCCCTGCACTGAGTTTTCCAGTTCTTCATCTAGGTCTAAATGGCACTGGAAGAGGCAAGCCATGGTGACAGATGGGGTGGCACATAAATGTGCCTCAGGACCAGTGGGAGTAAAAAGAGGGGAAAAAATAGTGGCTGAATCCAGGGAATCTGGTTGCTTCTCTAAAATTACTGGGAAAATCTGAGCATTAACAAGAGCTCAAGACAGTCGGAGCCTGGGGGTAGATGAAGAACCCATCTCCCTTTTGCTTTGTAAATGTCTGATGGAGAGGTCCTGAGTGGGAAGAGCCCAGTCTCCCTCCCCTATCCCATAGTCCCAGCTAGGTGCCAGCCCACTCTGAAGAGTGAGGACAGCACTCAGAGGCACAAAGTCTGCCCAAAAGACTCTGGGATCTGGTGTTTCATGGCCTGGATAGGAGCATAGTGCTGGAAGCCACTTTTTTCTGTTTGCCAAGGAGCTTTCTCTCAGGGGATTAACAGGGCCTTCTCGCCCCCCTCTCCCCCGCCCTCATCTGGATGGTACAGGAGCCAGGGCGCCACCCCTGGCTGCCAGCCAGCCTGAGTCTGGGAGCCAGCACTCTCAGAAGCTTACAGACACATTGCTGGGCCCAGGGCAGGGGAGGGAGGAGAGGCTCTGGGAAGTCCCTGGACCTCACAGCTGGGCTGTAGTGACCCTGAACCTCAGCAGGTCCCAGCCGTGGCCTGTGGCTGAGCCAGGGGTCAGGAGGGTCTCTTGTTGACTGTTCTTCTCTGTCTCCTGAAGGACTATATGACTGTTCTACAATGCAGGCAATGGAGGACAGTGATCTCAGAGGCAGTGGACCGCAGTCCTATAAAGATAACCACTGGAAAGGAGGGGCTAAATCAAGCAGTACAGACATTCTCAGGCAGAGCTAGGAGCAGGGCCGAAATCACCAAGCAGTCTACTTATAGGCCCCACAGGGTGGGGAAAAGCTGGTAAATATCGTGAAGTTTTCTTGAAAGAAGAAATTGTAGAGCTGCAAGGAGACACTGAAGCCAACCTCATTCTCCAGTGGTTGATGGAAGATGACTTGACAGAGTCCCAGGATGTCCTGGTTGGAGGAACCCAGATTAGAACCCCGCTGTTGTGCCTACTTCCTGCTGTCCTGCTTTCTTCTCTTTCCACTTCTCAGGAGCTCAGAAGTCAGGAGTCAAGGAAGTTCCCAGCATGACCAAAGATGAGCAGCCTGCCTGGGAGGGGATGAGCAACTGGATGTTGCTAGAGAAAGGGAAACCAGAAGCTGGGTCCCAGAGGGCGCTCTCCAAAACCTGCAGCACCAGAGGCTAGGCCCTTTCAAAGCGGTCCCAAGACAACTGTCACACCACATGGCCTCTACTACAGCTTTCCTTGCACTTGTCTCTCCCCTGTCCTTTCTTGCACTCTGCTAAGTAAACAAACACAGCACTCAGACAGCTCTCTGCTGGCAAACACCTAGAAAAAATAAACACACATACACTCTCCTTGCTTCCACATGTGTGTATATGAGCACGTACACACACACACACACACACACACTCTCTCTCTCTCTCCACACACACTCATTCACAGCCTTTCCCAGAACTCAGAACAGCTTCCTGCTCTGCACATAGTCCCCACTGGTCCCAGCCTGAGACAGGTACAGACAGAGTTGTGCCTGAGAGTGTCACCTCCTGCCAGGGCACTGTGACAAGCCAGGGCCTTACATGTGGAGACCCAGACACCAGGCCAGGGCTTGCTCCCGCAGGCCACAACCCATGCAGGAGAGAAGCTACCACTTGCCTTGAGGGGACCACTAGAATAAGATTCCAGACCCTTGGAGCATTCCACATAGGAGGGGAGTCTTCAACGTGATCCAGTAACTCATTCAACCGATAGGATCTGGGAGAAAAGATGACTTGCTCAAATCTCAAGGACAAATCTTATAAAGCAGGATTGGAACTCTTGACTAGAAATCGCTCCACTTCCCCACAAAGGGCCCCTTCCCCTGCAGGTCTTTACATGTGTACTTTTGTGGTGGAAGAGCTTAAAAGGGATGGGAACCATAGCTGTAGCAGATTCTCAAGAGATGACAGCTAGATAGTAAATTCTCCTACTTGGCTCTGGAAAGATATTCTCAGCAAGGTTCCACTGGCCTTCTCCCTTACCCTGCAGCCTCCCAGGAGCTGCCCTTGTCTTTTCCTTAGGAAGTGTGGCTTCCTGTGACATTCAGTTCACCAATGAAGAGCCAGCTCCCTCTCCTCAACAAGTGACATGAGAATGCCAGCTCCCTAGATCCTGCAGTAAAATGAACAACAGCAAAAGCAGAGAAAGCCAGCTGCACCGGAAATCCCAGCACCCTGGGAGACTGAGACAACTTAGCAACTTAATGAGACTTTGTCTCACGGTAAAAAATAAAAAGGGCTGGGGATTGATCTCAGTGCAAATGCCTGAGTTCAACCTGAAGGAAGGAAGAGAAGAAAGAGGGAGGTAGAGAAGGAAGGAGACAGAGAGGGCGAGAGGGGGAAAGGCAGGCAGAACGACCAAAGGCCAGAGGGCCTGGAGGGGGACTCAGGTCCGTGTCCTGCTGCAGAGCCACTGTGGCAGAGTGGGGGAGGTGTTCAGTCCTGCAGTGAGAGTCCCGAGGGAGACAACCAGCAGTGGCTGCAGACAGAGACAGGCCTGGCATTGGGCAAAGTGGCACATGGGCTTTAGCATCAGGCGTATCTGGTTTCAGATCCCAGCCTTTCTGTTATTAGCTGTGCGGCACTGGCAATTTACCTAATTTCTTCTGTCTCTAAAATGGGGAAAATTCCCATCCTTGTGGTTGCTGTAACATTAATAAAATGCTAGATATTAAGTCTCTGGGACAAGCACTGTTGTCTTCAGCTGTGACTGATAGATATCCCATGATTTGAAATCCCCGGACTACCCACTTCTCTTGGTTGTAGGCAAGAAAATATATTTGCTGAATTAAAACATGTTATGTGAGAAAGTGCAATAAAATGATTTACAAAACTAGAGTATTTTCACTTAAAATAATTTTAGTGTCCAGATAAATCTGGCCTCTGTATGCATCTAAAACTCCAAGTCTTATTCATTAATGTTTATACATTATTAATATAATATAGTCATCCTAGATATCCATAAAAAGATTGCCTTCTGGACTCTTATAGACACCAAGAGCTATGGTTGCCTGAGTCTCTTATGTACAATGGCACGGCATTTGTGTGGAACCTATGCAGATCTTCCTCTAGGCGGTAAATCATCTCTAAATTTACTTATAATACCTAATACAAAGTAAGTGCTATCCAAAAACTCGTTGAACTATATTTCCTAGGAAATGATGACAAGAAAAAGAGAACATATTTTTTACTCCGCCAAAATTGGCTAGAAATGCCGATACTTTGTTTGCCAAGTACAGGCTTCACGGCCTGAGTTCATGGGTAGAGACCGCTGGGAGCACGGAATGGACTGAAGTGAGAGGCCGCTCCTGAGTGCTCCATCCAGAGCCCTCCACCCTGGTCTTTACCAGTCTGAGTGAGCACAACTAGCAGTACACTCTCAGCAAGAGCACAGTTCCCAGATCTCCTTGCACTTACTAGTTTAGGAGAGTAAACTACCCTTTCTCCACCTCAGTTTCCTCATTTTTAAAATAGAAATAAGGGCCCATCTCACAGGGCAAGTGTAGTTGTGTGAACTAAAAGGTATGATGGTGTCAAAATGCTTAGTGCCTGGCCTGACTTACTGAAAACGAGCAGTAAGAACTACGAGTTATAACTAATTAAATGTTCATTGGGTTTATCTGTTCTAGGCTAAACCCTGTACTTTGTGTAGAAGACACAAAGATGAAAAGATGGAGCTTCTGCCAATGAGTTTAGACCTCAAGGGTAAACAGGGACTTCTTCTTCAGATGGGCATTTATAATAAATGATGAGCATTATGGTGCAGCCAGGTACAAAATGCAGTAGAAGGTGATAAGGGGGAAGTGCTCAGATTTTCCTTGAGGAATCAGGGAGGAAACAGAGGATGAGTTGAGCCTGGAAGAATGAATGGTAGTTTTTCGGACAGATGAGACATCAAAGATAGCACAGGCAGACAGAGGCACAACTGCAGAGACAACCACGAACCTGGCTGTGTTCTGGGAGCTGGAAGAATGAGTTGGAGTGTTGTCATGGCGTAAAGATGAGTGGGGAGGGGAAATGAGCCTGGACTGACAGATGGGGCCTAATTTCTAAATGATTTCTCTATGATATGTTGAAGGATCTCTATTTTATCCACAGCGTGATGAGAAGCTACTGAAAAATTTTAAGTAAGGGATTGATGGACAAGATTAGAGTCAGAAGATCATTCTTGCTGCCGTGCTTAGTATAGATCTGGCATGGTCAAATCCTGCTGAAGGGAAGGCAGTTCGGAGACTATAGCGTTGGCTTTAGTGAGAGACCCAAGGAAGGAATGGGCTAGAGTGGAGCAGATGTGCTCTGGGAGTGCAGATGGCATCGATGATTAGAGGCCAGCGGAGGGGATGCTGACACGCTAATCTGAGTAGAATCCAGGAGCAGGAGTCTTTCTCTCGAGTCTTACTTTGATCTCCTTAAAAGAACTTAAGGTAGAGTTCAGAAGAAGGCCTTGGCTGAAGCACAGGCCTGGGGTTGTGGGCATGTACAGCACTGGCAGGTTACTTTTCTGGCAGCTTAGCCAGAAAAGGGGAGTGAAAGGAAGAAGGTAATAAGGATGGCTGTGGACAGTCAAAGGAAAATCCAATGTGTACATGTGGACCCAGTGGGGATGGGGCGTAAAGCACAAAGGAGACTGAAATGAATCCCCAAACGTAACAGAAAGAGATCCAGGAAGGAGCTACATCTCACAGTTGAAGGGGCAGAGCACATGGAGATAGAAAGCTTACAGGGTCAAATATCACTCACAAGTCAAGTAAGAAAAGAGCAGAACAGTGACTACAAGTGACTGCTGACTTCACAGAGTGACATTTGCCTTTTGTTAGTGCCCCTCAGACCACAACAGACTAAGGAACAAACGAATCCAAGATGAAGGCAGAAAATGCAGGTGATACTTTTGAAAAGTTTGACTGAAGGGGTAGATGTGGGGAAGGTGGAAGGAAGGAATTGAGCTTTTGTTTTGTTTTGCTTTGTTGTTTTCCAGCACAGGAGAGATTTCAAACCATACAATTGCTAAGGAGATGTGGAAAGTGAAGATTCAGAATAAGAGACACAGAGCAAGGCCCAGAGGACACAGGAAGGTATAGGACTGCAGCAACATGTTTCTCCTGACTGAATTTTTTTTTAAAATTTGTATTTATTCATTTATTTTTCTAGTACCAACAACCAAATTCAGGGCCTTGCATTTGCCAGGCAGGCATGGTGCCACTGAGCTACATGCTTTCTTATCTCTGGTCAGTTCCCCAGAAAACAGGCTCTGAGATGCTCATGAAAGAGAGTTCCTGGGGCACCATCTTGGAAACAACTCTCCTGAGGGAGCAGAAGGAAGAAGGCAAAGGCCCAGGAAATTCTGGGGAACAGAAGTGGGTATGGAGAGCACGGCAGCCCTGAGGTGAGGCCAGTGCTGAAAGCTGGCCCTCATTGAGGAGGAGGAACGCTGAGGCAAGTGGGATGATAGGGTGGTGAGCAATGGAGGAAGTGCTTTCCTGATGAAACCATTTTTTTCTCTTCAAAATGGGAAGCTGTTGAGGAAGAGCCTTTGGGGTCTCGAGTAAAGTAACAAAATCCTGTGATCACCTTGGATGGCAGAAGGGATCACACGATGAAGGGATCACTGTGTGCTGTTGAGGGTACCACACAGATGAGACACCATCAACCTGTGGTGGCGCCATCTTCTGGGCTGGGTGATTTTCCTCAGTAGGCTCAGCACCTCAGAAGTACAAGGAGAAGCGGTGCCTGGGAGCCAGATAAGTCTAAGCTGCCCACTTCCTGTCCTGTGCTCCTGCCCCAGGCTAAGCGTAAGGGAGGGGCCTGCAAGTCATGCCTCCATGTCTTGGCCAACTCAGCCAGCCAAAAGTTGAGGGGGAAAAAAAGAAACAGCATGTATCAAATCATTCCCAGAATCAAACTTCAGGATGATTTTGCTATCAGTGAGTCAGATACATGTGGATTAAATTTTCCTCTAAGTACATACTTGGTTAGAAAATCTTAGACTGGGACTTGGGATTGAGGGTCCTGTTTGGGACACCCAAGTTGTTTATAATTTATTCAAATTCAAATCCTTGGATCATCACACAAGTTCTGAAAACCTCTGCTCAAAACTGCATAAATTCCCAAGACTGCAGACTACTGGACCACACGCTGAGGAGGTGGGGCTTGCCTTCCCTGGTGACAACTGAACCTACACTTCTCTGGGGCTAGTTGTGGGCAATGGCCAGATCTGCTACCCTTGTCACCCCCTTTCATTTACACCAGGGGCAGTCTTGAGGCCACAAGGACAATGCCAAAATGACCCCAAGACTGTGAGTTTTGGGAAAGTTCATGTTATGAAAACCAAAATAGTTTGTCAGAGTAGGCAGCGGTTACTTTACTAGAATAAATGTGTCTGAGGTAAATATGAAGAAAAGGGGACCAGCATCTTTGAGGGATAAAATACTCAAGAGACCTAGGTTTTCACTCCGTGAACCTGAACCTACTCAAGGTTCTAGGACCCTTCACTGAAAAGTTCAAGGTTTAGATGGGACAATGTGCAATCTTTTATTTTCTGATTTTTCCTATCTAGTTCTAGGTTCCTTGTGCCTCACTTAACCATCCTTTTTCTGCCTCTTCATTATACACCTTCCTGCTTCCCAAAGGACAAAAGGGGCCTTGGTAAGCTCAGAGTTGTTGGCCTTCTCTTTCTGTGTTTTTTTGCTCAAACATTAGGAAGTTCTCTGAGTTATTATCTAACCATCTATTCATTCAGTAAACATTCACTGGTACCAATTTCTCTCCACCACTGTAGCTAGAGCCACAGAATTAAGTACATGGTGCTTCCTGCAGAAAATAAGAAATCTCTCAGGGACCCAGGGACCAAAACATTGGGCAAAAATCAGATTAGAGGCTGTCCCATTGGGACCCCAAACTTTCTCTTAACCATCCATCTTTTCCGGTCCTCACTGTTCGGGCCCCACCCCACATACAAGCAAGAAACGTCCTACATCTTGATCCTGCTGGCAGAATGTCCAGGGGAGCTCAGCAAGGACGATGAGGCTGATGAGGCTTCGTGTCAGGTGGCAGTAGCTAGCACTCTCCACACCTTGATCTCAAGGCCACATTCTTTCAGAAGCATGGTGGTGGGAGCAAAGCCATGGAAGGAGCCTTGAAATGGAATGTAAGAGTTTTCAGGATGGCTGGAGCGCCACAACAGCTGTCCAGCAGATGGGAAGAGCATTTGATTCTTGAGTTTATATTTCTAGAGAAGACTTCCCCTCCCCCTCGCCCTCTCTGCTCCCTCACTTGCTGTATTATGGGGTTTTTGTGAGGTTTAGAAAAATAAACAGAATCTAACCATAACTGTCTGAAAGTGCTAAATTACCAAGAAAGACATAACAGATTAGCAGTGCAAATTAGCCTGGGTGGGAGATGGCCAGCACACTGGGGAGCTGAGAACAGCCCACAAGAGTGATGGCTTCCCTGCCGGATCCTCCTCTGGGAGGAGCTGCGATGGAGCCCACAGCCTCTCAGGTGGCTCTGCAGCCTGAGCCTATCTGTCTAGAGAAGCTTGGGCTTCAAAGTCGGGAGTGAGGACCGGCTACATCTTCTTTTAAATCCTCTGGACTTGAAAAGAACTGGCCAGTGTCACCTAGCCCATCCCTGGCTAGATGGGTAGTACACACACTTGTTAGTTGGAGCCGAAACTTTCTCTTATTTTGAGAAAGTGTTCTTAGATGAATCTGGAGAATATTACACTATGTGAAATAGAGCAGGAACAGAAAGACAAAATATTCCACGATCTCCCTTGAGGGAGGAATGTCTTTAACAAGTTGAACTCAAACAGAGTAAAATGGTGGTTATCAGAGGCTGATGGCTGGAGAACTTGGAGAGATGTTGGTCAAAGAGTATGAGATTTCAGTTAGACAGGAGAAATAAGTTCAAGCAATTAATGAACTGGTGCATACACTGTGGTGAATACAGCTTACTCACATTATAATTTATATTAGTTATAAAGTTATAAAGTTGCTCAGAGAGTAGACTTCAAGTGCTCTCCACAATAAAGTAAGAATATGAGGCAAAGCACTTGTTAACTAGCTTGATTTAGCCATTCCACAGTATAGAGATAACCAAGCTTTATGCTGCACACCATAAATATGTTCCATTTTACTTTGTTATTTTTTGTACCATTTGTATTTGTTAACTAAATTAAATAAAACAGGCCGTAGATGCAGCTCAATCATAGAACACTTCTTTATCTTCCACCCAGGAGGCTGAGAGCTAAGGATACAAATGTTAGCATCAAACAGCTCTTAGGATGCGGGTCCAGGGCTTCACCTGACATATGAATAAATCACCCTCACAGAGAACAAGCCCTTTTGCAAGATGCTGAGACAGTAGCAGGTAAGAGACACAGCAGGGAAACCCTGCTCTCCCAAATCTTGGGATGGATGTACCTTCTGAATGAGCTATTTCCAAGCTGTCTGGCTAACTTCCCAACTCCCCCTCACTTGGTATTTTCAGAGGTGTTATTCTTGATGAATTTGCATACTTTTGGCCAATCTACACTCACAGTTTCTATGGTTTTGAAGTTCCCACATCTTAATCTTAGGGTCTCTTTCGTTCAAGTCTGTGGGTTATACATACTGAGCCTTTGCTTCTTGTCAGGAAAAGTAAGTGTTAAACACAAGGAACTCAAAGTGGATAAGGCAGAGACCTTGTCCTTAAAGATTTGCACACACATAGAGAGAGAGAGTAAGGAAACTTCTGGCATTCCTTCTGAGAAATAGTCTCAGCTCTTCCTCTTCCCCCGCCCCCCCAAAAAAAACCCCTCAGGATGTATGCAGAGAGAGCTGGTAGAAGTTACAAGATAAGTTCATTGTACTGTACAGTGCTGGACTCTAAAAGGGAAGTCTTTCATCTCCTCCATGCTCCGTGCAAGTACATGCAAATGAGATGTTTCTAGTTTACCAACAAATTGAAAGCCAGATAACCTGGATTTGAACTGTAGTTCTACAACTTAACAACAATGAGTGTGTAGGCAAATTGTCTACTTTTTCTGTATCAACTTGAGAAATGAGGAGAGTAAAACCCATTTTATAAGACTCTTATGAAAATCAAAGAAAATAAATGAACTCCATGGATCCATGCCTGCTACACAAGATCTCCATAAGTGCTACTTGCCTTCTTTCTCTTGAGCTCTGGTGTAACCTGCCACATGACACACACAAGGGAATTTAGATGTTTGTTTGTTGACAGATTATTTCATGGTTGAGCCTTCTCCAAGCAGATAAGGAGACTGACTTGCTACTTTCTCTTTCTCAGTGTGACCTCTGTCCTCAAGTCTGGCGATGCACTGACCCTCATACCCTGGCTCAGCAAAACCACACCATATCTCTGGCTCTTCCTCTCTCTGAGTTTGCCCTCAGCTAAGACTCTCTATTTCAGAGAAGGAAAAGCAAGAAGTCATAGGGGAGATATAGTCCCCAGAGAAAAGAGTTTCCTCCAGGACACATCATGAAAGACGCAGGAAGCAGCATCAGAAGATGCTGGATGCTCAACTGCCCCCCTACTGTGTATCACCCTAGTCCCATTGGGTCTTGGTTTCTTTCTCTGCAAAAGGAGACTGCAGAAGCTGCTTTTTATTGTCATTCTGAAGACTAAATTTGAAAGGGCATCTGAATGATCATAAAAGAGGGGAGCACTCCTGCATGCTACCACTTTTTCTTCTCCTGTTCTCCTGATTACATCTGGAGTAAGGGTAGGTTTGAGCTGAATCTGGGAACAGATGGTTTCATTTACTCTTGGGAAGCAACAGTGTCCCACTTCACCAACTCCCATCCAAAGGGGGGACTGTGCTGTCTCCATTTGAGCTGGGGAAAACAGGGAGTGTGGGAGCGCATCTCCTCAATCTGCCTGGGAGGGAGTGTTTTTAGCAAGAAGCGGCCACTCCCCTTGCAAATGCCAAGGTGAAATCCATCATCAGACACAGGGCTGAGATAAGATAGAGAAAAGTAAATCAAGACTTCATGAGATAAAAAGACACAGCCTGGGGCCTAAAAAATTCGACTCTCCTGCCAGCTGCTGTCTTCTGCTAAGCAGCAAAGCCAAGGGCTGTGCTAGGTGGGGAAAGAACCCAGGATCCAAGTCCCCTCCCTGCAGAGTGGGAGGAACCCCAGGTTTTCTCCCTCTTCCCTATCACAAGCCCCAACCTGAAAAGAGAAACAGGAATATTTATTGGATCCCTCTTGGCAAAAATAATAAAAAAATACAACTTCTCAGCCATCCCCTGGATTAGACAGTAAGGACAAAAGTTTAACGTACG
>PVIR01023097.1:0-27434 GCA_004026965.1 Petromus typicus | reverse complement strand
TTTTTTTTTTTTTTTTTTTGTCAAAAAACCACTGTCAACCATGTCAGTGGTTCTGGCGCCTGTTTTGAAAATTCAAGGGCACAGTTTGATCCCCAGTAACCCCATACAATACTGGGTGTGGAGACTCACGCCCAGCAGCAACCAGTACCACATACCACAGTGCCGGGCGTGGTGGCTCACGCCTGTAATCTCAGAACTGGGGAGGCAGAGGCAGGAGGATTGCTGTGATGTGAGTTTGAGGCTGAGTTCAGGGCTAGCCTGAACTACAAAGCGAGACCCTGTTTAAAAAAAAAAAAAAGTTTATGAAAGAACAGACAATACAAACAAACATATAAACAATCCCAGATCCCACCTCCTCATCCATGTAACCTATACATGATCCCTCTTCATTTATATAAATGATCCACTTATAAGGGACCATTCAGACCCATGAGTGAAAAAACCCTCCTGCTTTATTTAGCATAATAAAACTTACTGGTTAGACTTTACCAAAAAATTTCCTCCTTTCTCACAATTTCCCTATTATGTAAGGTTGTATCTATTTCTAGATCTTGAAGTTTCTGCATTTTAATAGTTGCACAACCCATTTAAAAATTGTGAATGCTGCTTCTATTTGATGTTCTGATTAAAAATTGCCAAGCAGGGCCAGGGATTTAACTCAGTGGTTCCGGTGCCTGCCTTGCAAGTGCAAAGTCCTCAGTTTGATCCCCGGTAATCACATACATCAATGCACAACAATGCTGGGCAAGGTGACTCACACCCACCAACAGTCAGTACCACATACCACAGTGTTGGGTGTGGTGGCTCAGGTTTGTAATCCCAGCACTCGGGAGGCAGAAGCTGGAGGATCGCTGAGTCTGAGGCTGAGTTCAGGACCAGCCTGAACTATAAAGTGAACCTCTGTCTCAAAAAACTAAAAACAAAACAAAAAATAATGGCCAAGCAGAACACTGAATGACTTGATTTAAAAGATATGGAAAAATTCTAATTGTTGCTTTCACCTGCGTACTATTTCTTATGCACTGCTATGTAAACACACGTCATATTTATTTTATAAGTCAACTGTTTTTGTCTTGAATGTTTTAGAAACACTGTCAGAAATACATCTGTATATTCTCATCCTTACTATAAAAAACTGAGACCAAATAACTCAAGTATGTAACAAAAAAGTTCATTTTTCTACAGTACTACACAGAAGAGAGGAATGTGTTTAAAAGGTACAATATTATAGTATGTTTCTTTTTTATTGAACTCTTTATTAGTACATTACATATACACACCAAGAATGTTTCTATTTTAAGCTTATTCATTAACCAATAAATATCTAATCTTTTTTTGAGAAATTACAATATTTACCTAAATTAGTCCTGGGGCAAGTATTTCTTATATTGGAAATTAAGTGCTTAGAGATACAGATTCAATAAAACAATGATTAAAAGCACAAAATACGTAGTCAAGTATGTGTTCAAACTTGAAATCTGCCACTGGCTGAGATCTTGCAAGTTATTTAACATTTCTCAGCCTCAACTTATTGATCTACAAGATAAAAATAATCAGAATTAATCTAATGCATTATTAAAAACATAAAATGAGGATCAGGCTCAGTGGTTTTGGCACCTGTCTTGCAAGTGCAAAGTCCCAGCTTTGATACTTAGTAACCACATACAACAATGCCAGGTGTGGAGACACCCACCCACAGCAATCAGTACCACATACCACAGTGCTGGGCATAGTGACTCACGCCTGTCATCCCAGCACTCAGGAGGCAGAGACAGAAGGACTGCTGAGTTTGAGGCTGAGTTGAGGACCAGCCTGAACTACAGTGTGAGACCCAGTCTCAAAAAATTAAAAAAAAAAACCCAAAAAACAAAACCCCATAAAATGAGCAAATAAAAAAAGAAGTATGGAAAATTTAATAAAAATCATTTGGTGCATTGTAGCTATTAAGAATATGGATTAAGAACAAGTGCAAATCCTCAAGAGAATAGCCAGAAAGGTAAGACAGAGACCCGCAGCGCTGACAGTCCCACTATACTCGTGGAGAGAACGATCCCCCTGATTTTCAGATGGTGGGAGTCGCCCCCTTGATTTTCAAAAGGTGGGAGTCCATCATCACTGTCCTGGCCCCTGCCCAAAGCCCACAGGCGTGTGGCACCTCCTTGAACTGTGGGAAAGATGTTTTCACTCCACTGAAGCTGGAAGGCAGATTATTTAACCAAAGAAATTTATTCTGGAACCTTCAAACCTCATGCAGTTTTTGGACTTTCTTGAGATTCATCCTTCCTGTTGACCTATTTCTTCTGATTGAAATGGGAGTGTCTACATCATGCCTGTCCTACTATGGTATTTTGGAAGCCTAGAATTTGAGTGTTATCACAGGCTCCTAATGGGAGAGGAATTTTGCCTGAAAATGAAGTGTATCTTGTGTTTCACCTGGACCTTATTAAGTTGTTAAACTTTAAACAAGTTAATGTTGGTATAAATTTAGACTTCTGGAGCTGTTAGATTACATTCCTTTTGTATGCAAAATGAACAAGAATTCTGGGGAGTTAAGGACAAAATATGGTGGACTGAGTTAGATTTCCCTCAAATGCATGCATTGAAATCCTAACTCTCAATGTGTTAACTTTTGGAGATGAGGGCTTTGGAAGATAATCAGGCGAAGTGGTGTGGAATAGGTATCCATCACTTGTCTTCTTCCTCTGATATATGAAGATGCACCACCAAGGCATCTATTGGCAGCTCCCAGCTTCCAACTAGGGGAGTAAATGCTTGCTATTTAGACTACCCAATCTACAGCTGATTGAAACTGCAGGACTCAGTGACAGAAATATCTGTGCTTAGTAAGCCATAATTAACAATGTAATATTTATCTTTCCTTGACACTATTTCTTTCAAAAGAATTTATGACAGCACTGAACCATGTTAGGACACTAGTTTTGTATAAAAAAAATGACAAATTAAGATCTAGTATTTCACAACATGCAACTAAGATGGATTTTTTTTATAGTTATGAATAACTGAAGGGCTTTGTATTAGTGACTTTCTTGTCCCTGAGGTAAATATGTGAACTTGAAGGAAGAGAGGTTTAAGAGGGCTCACGGTTTTAGAGGATTCAGTCCATCATTGGCAGCTCCAAGGCAAGAGCAAGGTGGGATGGCATGGCAGAGGGAAGTTCATCAACCCATCAGCCAGGAGGGAGAGAAGGGAGGAGTTAGAGATGAAAATATACCCTTTCAGATTATACCCCCATAACCCATCTCTTCAGACCAGGTCCTACCTTCTAATGACATATTCAGTTATAAACTATCAATGGATTAACCCACTGATACGGATAGCTCCCCATGACCCAGCTGCCTACCCCAAACCCCACCTCTGAATATAGGAGACTTTGAGGGACATTTTATATCAAATCATAACAGGTTTGTATGTTGTTGTTTTTTTTTTTTATAAATTTCTGTGGTGCTGAGGATTGAACCCAGGACCTAAAACATATTAGACAAGCTACCACTAAGTTACATCTCTAGCCCAGGATTTGTACACATTATTTAAGCCAATTTAGAATAAACTTATCCAGGATGTACTTTGCTGTGCTTAACAAATGGCAAGCCAACATAATTAATAATAAAATTCTGGAAATCTTCTCATAAAAATAAATTATGTAAATTAAGGACTCTATTATAATTTAGTAGATCATTTGTGAAAAGAGTGGATGATAAAATAAAATTAATTAATGGAAAATGATCTAATTTTCATGACCAGAAAACATTTAAGCACATAATTAAAAATATTTCACATTTTGTCCAGTAGTAGGGATTTACCAGAAGGCTTTGCACTGAGCTACACATTCAAATTTAAAAAAAAAATTTTTTTTAATTTTGAGAGAAGTTCTCACTGAATTTCTAAGTTGTCCAAAGTGGGCTTAAACTTACAAACTTTCTCAGCCTCCCAGAGTATTGAGATTACAGGTGTCTGCCACAATGCCTTGCTATAAATAACTTTTTAAACAATTATTAAAATAAAAATGAACACCTTCAAATAAAATATGAGTTTTCTTGTGGTTATGAAGGTCTAATAAAACCTTCCACTGATAGAATATTTTTCATTATTTAGAGAATACTTTATTAGTTTATGTAATCACACTGACATAGTTAAGAACTTACATATTTAATAGAATGCACTACGCCTATACAAATGGGAAAAAAATTAAGTTTAATGTTTCTAGACCAAATGGCTATTAGTTTCTGTACTATACCAACTCAACATAGTATAATAGGATGACTTTTCCCAAAGTTGACAGCACAGTTAAAGTTTCCAATAATTCAAATTATACATATATATGTATTTATATTTATATAAAAAGACCAATAATATCAGTATGTTATGCATCAATAGCAGCAACAGCTTTTCTAGGTTCTACAATCATCTCACAAAATTATAGAGACATCCAGCACACTCTGTGAAAGAAAGAAACAAACAAACAAGAGAATCCAGAAAACAGAAAAGTTCTGTTACTGGTGTGGTACATGGCACCATTTTTTAAAATTAGCTTCTTAATAATCACCTGGAATGAAAACATTCTTAGAGCAACATCATTAAAGACAGCTCTGATAAAGCATGGCTACTACTATATATCATAAAGCAGGTACAAGATAGCCTATGTTCATAGGTACAATACAGTATTTTCATCTCTAATACTAGAGGACACAATTAAAAAGGCATTTATTTCAGGCTTGATTCTATTTTTCCAGCAGAGGTTCCAAAGGATGACAAGACAGCTGTAAAGAAATGCACTTTTGGGGGTCAGGGATTTAGCTCAATGGTTCTGATGTGTGCCTGGTGGCTGGCAAGTGCAAGGTCCCGAGTTTGATCCCTGGTAACCACATACTACAGTACCGGTGTAACACATACAATACAGGTGGCTCACCCCTGTAATCCCAGCACTGGGGAGGCAGAGGCAGGAGGACTGCTATGAGTTTGAGGCTAGCATGGCCTATACTTGCTTAGATTTCCTTTCATTAATAGCACAATTCAATTACTGTTTTCATGAACATCAGCTAAAAATCTGGGGTAGACTGATAACAACAGGAAAAAATAGGGTTCATAAGACTGAGTAAAGGGAAGTAACTCGACCTAACTACTATTTTATCAACTCTGTCCTGTTTGAAAGATAAGAGCTCCACTGAACAAAGGAGATGCCTGGTGGCTGTCCTAAAGTTTTCGACCACAACCAAAATACTCCATAGTTTCAGACAGAAGTAGTGAGCAGACATGACTCATCTGGGTATGTTCAAGGGTGTGGACATCAATATGTAATCACTCATCCAGGAAGAAGAGGGGGATCGGTTACCACTAAACTTTGATTTTGTTCAACCCAATCACCATGTTACAAAAATAACAAGCTGACCTAGAAGAGAATATAGTCCCCCTACCCAGCACCAGTCATCCGCATTTCTTTACCTCCATCCCTATACACCCCATAACCATTCCCGAAGAACATAAGGGAAAAAAGAAAGTATCTGGATATATCTAGCGACAAAAGATGAAAAAACCCCCAGACATTATTAATATTCCATCATGGCATAATATAATGAAGGATTCTAGGGAGGGGAAGAAAAATTTCAATCAAAAATTTATATTCTGTTCTTGGAGGGCGAGTCACTATTTTATTACCCATTCACTGTGTCTGTTGATTATATAATGCAGCTTAGTATGTTCTTTGTCTGGAGAAGCCAGACAGCCTCACAGCCAAGATAAACCTCATCAGAAGTTACTTCAGTGAAATTCGGGAAAGGCACAGCCTTTTAAGTAAATCACAAGATGTCTCTTTTGAAAACTTGTTTGTGAGAAATGAACTCAGCGGGACGCTGCAATTTAAATGAAGTCAGGATTTCAAAGAAGACACTGATCCTCTCAATTTCCCCGCAGAATGGACCGAAGGAAGAGGCACTGCACGTGAAGGTGAGTTCACTTTACTTAGACGTTTGCTAAGTAAATTTTTTTCTGTAGGAAACTCACGAAAGTGTTGCTATTTTATGTGACAGAGGTATAGAATGATTTCCATCCTTCTTTTCCTTGCTTTTACCTCATATATTTTTAGTATTATTGGGGTATGAAGGTTAAACCCAGGGCCTCACACACGTTAGGCAAATAATCTACCACTTAGATACACCCCCAGCCCACATTTCAAGTCTAAATATTGATACTATTTATATAAAAAAGAACATATATATTTTTACTTTTAATTTTTTACTACAAAAAGGAAAATAGAAAATGTGTCTTAGGGAACATCGACATGGTTACAAAGGGATTCTTTGCACCCCGCTGTGCCACTAAGGCCATTCACAGCAATCTTATAACATCACCTATAAGATATGCAGGTGACACTATCTTTTGTCCCACTCTACAGCACAGAAGAAAGAAAGTTAGTATTTCTAAAACAGTCAGCTGAACACGGTGGTGCATGCCTGGGAGACTGAGGCAGTAGGATAGTAAAGTTCAAGCTCAGCCTCAGTAATTTAACGAGACCTTGTGTCAAAACGGAATATATATATATATATATATATATTTTAAAGATTGGGGATGTAGTTTACTTCAAAGACCCTGTTTTCAATCCCATTACTTTAGGGGGAAAAATTCAAGAGTTCCTCACTCCTCTGAGTGCAAATCTTTTTTTTTTTTTAATTGAAATCTTTACCGGTACATTACATATAAGCATCATGACTGCACTCCACAATGGGGATTTGTACCAGTATAAGACACAACTTAATTCTCATTTTTTCCCATAGCTCTACCCACCCTACCACCCCCTATATACATAAAATTTGTTTCCTCTCTTTTTTGTTATAATCTCATTATTTTTCCCCTTCACCCTAGTTCACTTTGAGTATTTTCTATTTCACAATATATAACATACAATTCTAGAACACATTTACATCTTTATTTTCTCATACCAGAGAAAAGATGCAATATTTACCTGTGACCTGTTTATTTCACTTATGAGGATATCCTCAAGGTATGTCCATTTAAGTATAAATGACTCAAACTTATCATTTTTTATGGCAGAGTAATACTCCATTCTGTAGAAGAACCACAGCTTTTTTATCCAGTCACCAGTTGATGGATATTTTGGTTGTTTCCAAGATGCAGCAATCACAAACTGAGCTGCTATAAACATGGGTGCACATATGTCGCTGTGATAGGAGTCTTTTGATTCTTGTGTGTATATACCTAGCAGAGCGACAGCTGGGTCATTAGTACAAATCTTAAACCCTACTATGACTGGAGTCCAGTAAACAAGGACTGGGTATGAATATGGAGACTACACTGGGCGAATCTAGAGAGGTATGGACGGATAGGAAGAGCAAGGGTGAGAGAACAGAAAGCAGGACCCCGTGGTCTTTTGATGCTTTTGAAACAGGAAGCTGTAAAAGTGTTTTGAGCAGGGACGTGACACAATTCCGGATTCTGTGCCTGGTATTTGGAGGCTGACCTGAAGAAGGGTAAGAGTTGAGGCAAGAAGACTGGATGGGAAGCTATTTTTGTAATCCAGGTAAGAGATAAGGATGGGTTCGAGCAAATGATGACAAAAGCCATTAGGATAATGAATCTGGAATAAGCCAGATGAGGTGAGGATAACTCTAAGATTTTTGGTTTGAGAAACCATGGAGATAGGGAAGACTGACAGAAGCAGTGTTTGAAAGGCTAAAGGAAATAAGTCAGGAGTTCAGTTAAAGACATGTGAATCACGAGGCACCTGTTAAGAAATGAGCTACTGGAGTGATGTTCTTAAGAAGGCATGAGCAGATGGATGGGTTCTTGATCATAGGAA
This sequence comes from Petromus typicus, assembly GCA_004026965.1. Classification (NCBI taxonomy): domain Eukaryota; kingdom Metazoa; phylum Chordata; class Mammalia; order Rodentia; family Petromuridae; genus Petromus; species Petromus typicus. The sequence continues at coordinate 19,603 of PVIR01023097.1, read as the reverse complement.
AAGAGTGGACAATGGACATTTGATATCCCATGCCCATTAGATCAGTAAGACAAAGACACGGACACAAGTACAGGTAGCTGGGTGGATACGGTGGTAGGAGCTTGTGAAAGTCCTCTTGGTTATTTTTACTTTCTCCACAAAAGGTAGAACAAGGTGATCTGTTGAGACTGAGTGTGGGGGAGAAGATTATAGAGGTCTAATTTAAAGTCAACTAAGGGGCAGGGGATTTAGCTCAGTGGTTCTGGCACCTGCCTTGCAGGTGCAAGGGCCTGGGTTCCATTCCCAGTAACCACATACAACAGTGCTGGGCTCATGCCCACCAGCAATAAGAACCACATACCACAGTGCCAGGCATGGTGGCTCACGCCTGTAATCCCAGCACTTGGGAGGCAGAGGCAGGAGGATTGCTATGAGTTCAAAGCTGAGCTCAAGGTCAGCCTGAACTACAAAAGTGAGACCATGTCTCAAAAACAAAACAAAACAAGTCAACTAAAACAATGGCAAATTGAGTGAGCTAGAGTAATATACTGTATATTTATGTATTGGAATAACTTTAAAATGATACCTGGCTATATCTTTCTTTCCAATCTACTATCAACCCATATCTCTTGGATCAGGATCTCTCACAAGACTGCTATCAAGGTGTCTTTTCTGCTGCATTTCACCTGGAGACTCCAGTGGAGACAAATCCACTGCTATAGGTTAGGTCTAAAATATCCCTAAAATGATTGGTTCAAAGGTGAGGCTTTTTGAAAGTTACTGGGTCGTAGGGTACTGGACTTATCAGTAGATCCATGCATTGATTAATTCATAGCTAAATGTACTGTTAGATGAGGCCTGGTCAGAAGAGGTAGATCACTGGGAGCATGATCTGGAAGGGTATATTCTTGCCCCTACCTCATCCCTTCTCTTTCCACCATGAGATGAGCAGCTGTCCTTCTCTTTGCCCTTCCACCATGCTGTTTCTGTCTTGGAACTTATCATGGAGTGAACCCACTGAAACTCTGAACCAAAATAAACTGTGTTTAAATTGTGGGTGTCAAGTATATCATCCCGGTGAAAGTAGCTAATGTATCCACCTCCAATTCCCTGTTTCCTTGCATCTGCAGTACTACAAGGGACAGGGTTTTTTGTTGTAGTTTCATTGTATTTTTGTTGGTTGAAGGCTCTGGAGGCTGCATGTAGTTCTTTGTCATGAAGACTCATTCAACAAGCCATTCGTTCACAGTATGGCAGTTTGTTTAAGGTCACCTGAACAGAGAAAGAGATCTTATATGATGTACTATAATTTCAGAGTAATATCTTTGTCATACAGCATAACGTGATCAGAATATTGTTTCAGTTCAGTTTTGATTGCTTTACTAAACATTACAGACCAATTTACAAATAATAGAGGTTTATTTAGCTCACAGTATGGGAGGCTGAAGGACCCAGGTCAACAGGCTGCATCTTCTGAGGGTCTTCTTGCTGATGAAGACTCTGTAGAATCCTGAGGTAACACAGGAAGTCATATGACAAGAAGAATATGTGTACAGGAGATAGGGACAAACTGGGTTTTATAACAGACCCATTCAAACAATCCATGAATCCATTAACCTATGAACTAATCCATTCATCATTCATCTGATCACCTCTTAAAAGTCCTGCCTGGTCCCATTTAATATTTCACAGTGAGAACTAAATTTCAAAATCAGGTGGGTTGTTTTTTTTGAGACAGGGTCTCATTTTGTAGTTCAGGCTGGCCCTGAGCTTACTATGTAGCCCAGGCAAGCTGGGAACTCACAGCAATCCTCCTGCCTCTGCCTCTCAAGTGCTAAGATTACAGGCGTGAGCCACCACACTTGGCATTGTGGTGTGTGGTACTGATTTCTGGCGGACTGAGTCACCACGCTCAGCATTGCTGTATGTACTTACTGGGGATCGAACTTGGGACCTTGAGCTTGCAAAGCAGGTGTTGGAACCCCTGAGCTAAATCGCTGGCCTCAAAATGAGTTTTGATGGGACATTCAAACCTTATCTGCATCCCATCACTTTTTTTATATTCTCTGAGTTAGAGGCAGTGTCAGGTCTTATTCACATGCAAGGAAAGATTATATACATCTACTCCAAATGTACATCATTCAATTCCTACTTACATTAATCCCAATTAGCAAATATTTTTCAAACAAAAATTTACAGAGCTCTTATACCAGAAACTGCTATAACCACTTAAAAAAATATGAATCTTCAGGATACTCCGATTCCCGTTGGCAAAGGTGGAGAGGTATGGTTCAGGAGCTGAAATCTGTGGTATCTGTTGCTGTGCTTGTGATTTCTTAGAGGGAGCATCTCATTTTTATCTTTTCCTCATTTAAAGATACTATCTGGAAAACAGAAAGCGAATTTAAGCTGTTGTAGTTTCTTAAAGAAGAACTAGGTGACTGGGAGATGTCTCTAAGAAAAGTAACTTGTGATACACCTTATGTCCTCATTCATGTTAAGAAGCAAAAGAGGTAAAATGCACAATGTTGCACTTACAGGAGAGATTATGAAAAATGATCCACATCTGAGACGCCGTACGCCGTACTTTAGGAAACCACGTAGTGAAGCAGAGTGGGTAGCTGATCAGTGACCTGATAGGTAGGGAGGTGATTTTGCAACCAAGTATGTTGCTATTCTGGTTTCCCTGTAGGGTCAGGTGCTGTTCTAGGATAAGTTTCTGAGGAATTTCCCCCACAGCATCATCATAAGGCTGTGTGCAGCACAAAGATCCAATCAGGGGGCTTCCTAAGGGTATGCACGTGATATCTGACCTGGGACCCATAATGGTAATGGCCCTCTTAACTTTAGAAGAAAGTATACTGGAATCATTGTAGTAAATGGACTTAATTACTGGATTAGTTTTACAGTTATTACCTGTTGAGGAACCCTATCATATGACAACAGATTGACTTCTAATCTTGCTTCTGTATCTTCTTACCTGTATCTTCGGTCCTTAAGTAAACCAATTTTTATAAAGTTGTTTCCTAACCAAAGGAAGTGGGTGAGAAAATATCTAGCCAACGGCACTAGACTAAGAGTTTAAAGTTCATTCCTCTACACGATATAAAAACTATACCTCACTGGCAGCCATGCATTTTTGTACTTCCTGTTGTTACAGCATTCTATCGCTCCTCTTATCTGCTCTGTCTCAAATTCAGTTCATCATTCTTTTTTTTTTTTTTTTTAGGTTTTTTGAGACAGGGTCTCCCTTTGTAGTTCAGGCTGGCCCTGAGCTCAGCCTCAAACTCACGTCACAGCAATCCTCCTGCCTCTGCCTCCCGAGTGCTGGGATGACAGGCGTGAGCCACCACGCCCGGCACTGTGGTATGTGGTACTGGTTGCTGCTGGGGTGAGTCTCCACACCCAGTATTGTTATGTGGTTACCGGGGATTGAACCCTGGCCCTTGCGCTTGCAAGAGAGGCGCTGGAACCACTGAGCTATATCCCCAACCCCAAGTTCATCATTCTTTATACACCCTTTAGGTTGTAACTAGCTTCATATATCGCCCTAGCATTTCACATATGGTAGATGCACAAGGACTTCTTTAAACTTTCTAATGCAAACCCCTCCCAAGAACTGCATCAATTTTAGGAGGGTGTGGCAAACACCGAGTTAAAAAATCTGACATTTCCAGGGCGTATTCGTCATTTCTGAGTATTTTGAAACACACCCTGAACTACAGAAAATTTAGTATGGGAGGAGTGGCAAAATTTAAGTCAGTATAATCTCCAGAGAGAATGAAGTACTCATGTTCTAGGAAACTGCCAACAAGACTGTTAAAATGCTGACCTTCCCACCTCCCATGTGTCTGTAGTATCTCGAAACAGTGATCTCATGAACCCAGCCTTGAGTGGAGCCTGGTTCACATGGCGCTGGGAAATAAACTAGAGATCTGCAGAAGTTGAGTGGACTAGCTGGAGTGACTATGCTCAAGGCAGTGGAGGGAACACTTCTCTCTGATGCTGCCTCCCCAGTACCAGTTCACTGTTGGAAAAACCTAGGTCGATCACCACTGATTGGACTACACAAGAAAGCCCGGGCAGACTGGCACATGCCTGACACTAGCAAAAACAAAAAACAAACAAACAAAAAACAATGGTGCATGTGGCCGTCTTAGTTATTAAGTAACACATCCACTTTTCTGAAATTCCAATTTCCACTTCAGCAAATTCAGAAATATCTTCCACGTGTATACATAAATCACCATAATGACACTGTCCCTAAAAAAACAAAACATAGCTGGGCGTGGTGGCTCACGCCTGTAATCCCAGCCCTCGGGAGGCAGAGGCAGGAGGATTGCTGTGGTGTGAGTTTGAGGCTGAGCTCAGGGCCAGCTTGAACCACAAAGTGAGACCCTGTCTCAAAAAACCTAAAAAAACCCCCAAAAAACAAAAAACAAAAAAAACAAAAACAAAACATAAAACCTACTATTTATAACCTTCAGAATTCCACCATAGCCTATTTAAAACATTTCCTACTTCAACAGGATTCTGTTTTTCAAGAAAACACTATTCCATTTGCTTTCCTTCCTTCTTTTTTAAAAACAGGAAAAATTTGTCGAGAAAGAAATGTCTTCTAAGAGAGCCAAAAGGGAGGCCTAAAAGTGGGTTGCCCTCCTTCTTTCCTTTATTTACCTGATATTTATTCAATAGTTACTGTAGGTTAGGATTCTTCTCATTGATTCTCTTTTCAACTCTGTAGGATGAATTTGTACATCTTATCTGTTTTGGAGGCAAAAAGCTGATATTCAGGCAATTTAGGTGATTTCTTCCAGGTTTCACAAAAGTCCACCCAACTACCCAATACGTATCCAACAGATGAAAGTTTTATCTTTTTTAAAAAATAAACATCAAGCTGAGGGTCAGGGATTTAGTTCAGTGGTTCCAGCACCTGCCTTGCAAGTGCAAGGGCCCAGGTTTGATTCTGATAACCACATTCAACAATGCCGGGCATGGAGACTCGCATCCTCCAGCAATCAGAACTACATACCACAGTGCCGGGCGTGGTGGCTCATACATGTAATCCCAGCACACGGGAGGCAGAGGCAGGAGGATTGCTGTGAGTTCAAGGCTGAGCTCAGGCTGGTCTGAACTACAAAGCAAGACGCTGTCTCAAAAAAAAAAAAAAAAAAATCAAGCCGAGATTGCATCACTAAACATGTACGTCTTGGCAAATTGCGTGTGAGCTTATGTGTGCGCGTGCGCATACGTGCATGTATGGTGGACTGAACCTAGGCTTTTGCACTGAACTACATCCCCAATCCTTTTTACATTTTTAAATTTTGAGGCAGTCTTGCTAAATTGTCCGAGTTGTCCAGGCTGGGTTCAAACTTGTAACCTTCCTGCCACAGCCTCCTACAGTGCTGACCTTACAGGCTTGCACCACCATGCCCAACTGACAGCATATTTAATAACAACCTTGTGTTAGAAATTTCACCTAAGTTTTTCCCTATGCTGAAATTCCTTGATCTTTTTCATTAAGGAGACAGCAAGAGTCAGAAAAGGTGAAGGTACTGTCAAGGGAAAATATAAAAACCTCTGTCAACAAGATTGTTTATCAAAGGGCAGCCTCTCCTAAGGAACAAGGCTCTCTCTCACCTTTGGCCCCTCTATCAAATTTGATTTTCCCTGTCCTTTAGGGAACTTCTTCCTTTATACTCTCCCTCCTTGCAGCCCTAAAGTCGTCTATTTGCAAATTTGCTGTGGCACTCAGACCCTCTGTCTTGAAAAAGGACCAAGTCTACAGCAATAGAAATTCCTTGAGGACACAGAATATATTGACCCTCCATAGCGGCCAACCAGAGGTCAGGTACAAACTCACCGAATTAACACATTTTGAAGAAACAGACATTTGTTCCTTATTGAAAAAAAGTGTTGTGGCTTGTGTCTGGATGTCCCCTCAAAGCCTCCTATGGTCCTTTTCTAAGGTGGCTGAATCTGGAGCAGGTGACTAAAGTCCTGTCATTACTAAACTATTACATGTGAGTTACTGGTTCGGCACCACCCGAAACCTAGTAGTGTGCATGGAATTAAAGGGACAGAAAGACTGTTGAGGTCCCTCCCTTGTTCCTTGGGCCCTTGGTGATGTTCCCCTCCGCGCTACCTATCTGCCATCCAGCCTACCTTGGAACCAGCTAATTACAGACTGAAACCTCTGTGAGCTATGAGCTAAATAATCCTTTTCCCCTTTTACTTTGAGTGTTGGGTATTTTGTCTCACCAAAGAAAAGTAATCAACACAATGTGCTAGTTTGCTTGGAACAGCTCATGCTAGGACATCCATAACTAAGGATAGGGAGATTCCAGACAATTCCAGTGTACTCTTCGTTTAAAGCTCATTATTTTCAACTGAAAGTTTGTGAATTCGAAGGAAAAATTTCCTAATGTTATTCCTGGTCCTGGAAGGCACAGCTGCGACTATAAACAGTACTGCTGGCAATATTTACAGCTTTCAGGCCCCGTGGCATTCTGATTGGGTATCAGAGAGTAAACAACTCTGCTGACACTCCCCTTCCTTGATCCTTTTCCTCAGGAACTGTGTACTCTCTGTGGGTTAAGAGTTTCTTTTGTGCTGGGTAAATTTTTAAAATTTTCTTAAAAATTGCAAAAGATATTTATCAAATGAAAAAATACTTCTTGTTAATTTGTAAATTACCTCTTGCTAAGTTATACATTTGTAAGACAAACTGATATGAAAGCCCTGATGAAAAATAAATATGCAAGAATAGGAAAACACTGTCAAGAGGACGTATACCCACCATCTTGGTCATTTATAAGTTTCTGAGACAAAATGATACTAGTCTTTATGGAAAAACAGGCCAAAAATAGGAAAGCAATGAAAAAGAAAAACTAAAGCAGGAAGCCTATGGTTCAGGCACCTGCCTTTCAAGTGCAAGGTCCTGATTTCGATTTGCAGTACCAAAAAGAAAAGTTATAATAATAAAACAAGAAGACTATTTTCCAGATAGAAATAGAAGATCTCAACGCCTTAATTTTTGTTCTATGTTTTTGTGAATTCATCACTCCAGAAAAATAAAAAATACAACACAAACGTAAACGAAAACACAGCTTCTGTGGGCATGGTGTTGAATGTACAATTTCCTGGTTGTGTAACAGGACTGTTCAACGTTGGTCCTGGAGGTCATCCAGTGCAACCACCATCTTTGTGCCCGGTGAGGTAGCAGACACACTGAACTGACCACTCTTACTGGCACATTTATCACTGCCACCCTCAGGTTATCTAATACCTACGCCTGGATTTCCTCTTTCCTTTCAGGACTGCTTGCGTGAAAGAAAAAAGCAGCCTAGCTTCATCCTTACAGCATCCCAAAACACCTAAGGGGAAATCTGCGCCCAGTACCTGGCGAACAAAGTTAAACCAAGGTCAAAGGGCGCTCGAGGCCAGCCCTTTCCCAGCAAAGGCGTGGGCGTTCAGAAATCCGCCACACGGAGTCACGGCTTCCCCTCGACTCCGTGATCCGCTCTGGACAAGGCCAGCGCCCAGCACTGCGGCACCAAGGGACCTCAAGAGCCACAGGCTCACGTCTGGCGCAGCACCCGGATCGCTGAACTAATCCAACTCCGTCCCTTCGCTCTACGTCCCTCCACCCAACCCAGTCGAGCCCTGCCCAGGTTAGCGGCCACGCCGGCCCCACCCTTCCCATACGCGGGGGCGGTGCCGCTCGCTCACCCGTCCCATTGGACCAGAAGATGAATGACGTGAGGCCCCGCCCCTCGGTTTGCGCCCAGGCCGCTGACGTGTCGCGGCAGTCGGCTTCCGCTCCTCCCCGCGTTGTAACCACTCAGCGCGGCGAGAGGGGCGGGGAGGCCGGGGCTGGCGCTGCCCTCGGCCCCCCTCCCGTCCCGCCCCGCCGCCCCGGCCCCCCGGATGAGGGTATATATTCTGGGAAGGCTCGGGACGCCCATGTGTGGCCTAGCGGAGGGAGCCGGAGCCGGGCGGAGCCGCAGTCGCCTCAAGGGAGGTAGGGCTCTCGGTGAGGGTCGCCGCACACGGTCCGCGCCACGCGCGCATCGGGGACACGCGTCGCGCGTCGTGTACGGCGTGGTCAGCGTGTCTCTGCCGCGGAACCCGTCCACCCTGGCCGCGTCCACTGCGACCCGGCTGGAGGGCATGTGGGCTGCGCCGCCGGTGGGGTCGGGGCAGAGGAGGAGGGCGCCCGGAAGACGGAGGACTTGGGGACCGGAGGTTTGGGGCGTTGTCTGCAGTCAGAGGGATTTGTCAAGGCGGTGGGGTTAGGGGTGAGCCCTCAGCTGGGTGGGGCTTTGAGGGGCTCAGTCGAGGGCCTTGGGACAGTTGCCACGTTGGGGAGCCCACCCTCGAACAAGGCTAAGTGGTCGTTGGAATTATCAGGTGGGAGTGACGTGAGGGGTGTCTTGGATGAATGAGGTAAAGAATTAAGAGCTCTGACAGGAAGGACAGGAGATACCCTTGCAGGACTTCGCTCTAGATCAAGCCTGCTTACCTGTTTTTAAAAAATCGTAGTAGTGGGAGAGGATTGAAATCTCCGGGTTTCCCCTCGCTTGGCCAGGCAGAAGGATGAGATTGGAGAGCTGAGCGCGTACATGTGCTGAACAGATGGCTCCGTGGAGAACTGTTCAAGTTTGGCCGGATGCTGTGTGTGGTGCAGTGTTTATTTGCGTATGGTTTATGAAGTCTTCAGGTGGTAGTGGTCACCATCACGCGTACGTGTCATTACGCTGTGTGAAAGTTGAAGGACTTCTAGGTGAACTTCACAGGGTGGGGTTTGCAGGAAATGAAAGGCAGTTGTCAGATCTTTCGCTGTCAGTGGACTTATCTATCTGGGGCTAAAAAGGACTATAAACTGTGCTACCAAACATTTGTAGGATCCAGTCAGTAGTTACGGCTCAACCTCAGTACTGTTTTTCAAGCACTGCAGTCTAACAGGTGTACTTAACCGTTTTAAGGGCCTGCATAGAGCAATCCCCATAAAGGAAATGAAGGTCAAGGAGAAGACACAGGATTTCTTTAACCCTGATTCTGGTATTTAAATTATAATGGAAGCATATTCGATAATTGTGGATCATTAACAAGTTTAGTTGTATGGATGCGGTGCAGTAGGCTATGGGCATGTGCCAAATCTTGTTATAATTTTTATAGCTAATTTCCAATTTTTGGTTCTCCAAATAAAAATCTTAATCTTTCATTCTCTTACTCACTGCTTCATACCATCACACACACAAACACACACACACGCACGCACGCACGCACCCGCACACACTTCTTAACAGGACTAGGAAATACAGCACAGTATTTACTACATGAAAATAAACCTATGTACCTCAAGTAAACATAGATAAATGATGCTTTTCTGAAACTCAAGTACGGTTCTTGCATTGTGAAATTACATGTAAATGAGCGCAGTGACCTTGTCACTCTTTGGATCACTAGTACTCAGAGCCTAGTTGTCCAAACGTGTTGTCTTATTTACCTGGATCTTGTTTTCAAATTACCTGAAAGTAGATGGGTATCTAGTGACTTTCAGGAAAAAGATTTATAATTTAAATTTATAATTAAAATTTATAATTTAAAATGATTTATAATTTAAAATGTTAACAATGTTTGCATATGCTTTTTATTAGGGAGAGTCTTTTCCACCCCTTGACTCTCTGAAGAAATGGGAAAAAAGTTTGTCTCTTAATAAGAAAGTATAGGCACAAGGAAGCGAAATGATTCACACAGGATCACTTGTTGGGAGAAGGTCAAGAACTGGGATTTGACTGGGCACAGGCCTGAAATCCCAGCACTTGGAACCTTGGCGGAAGATCATTGTGAATTCAAGGCCAGCCCGAACAGACATAGTGAGTCCTGGTCTCAAAAGAGAACAAAATAAAACAAAACTGGAACTTATTCTCTGGTTACCTATTTTACTGCAGATCATCCCACTACAGTATGCTTCTTTATATCTTGGCAAAACCAGTATAAATGATACTCCAGGACTCATTGCTTGTAAAATAATTTATTATTCTATCCATCTCAACTGTCATTTCATGTTAAAACAATAAAAACAATAAAAGCATAGCGTCATGACTCTTGGAATTTATGTAAGTCAGTAGAAAGACCTTTAATACCCTAATACCAAGGCGGTGTCTCCTGACTTCTTTTATATCTGCCTATATAAGTTAGGGGAGCCCATTCAAAGCTCGTAACTCAGTGCATGTGTTAATGACCTTCATTCTGATATTGCCTCTGAGGTGCTGTTTTGCTGTCTAATTAGCATTTCTATTTAGGTGTCTAAAAGCCATATCAAATTTAATACGACCTAAAATGAAGTATTGATTCTCTCCATTCCCATACACATCCCTAAATTTGCTTTCATCTGGTGTTTCTCTGTCCTTTGTAAATGGTACCACTCCTTGGAGTCATCTTTACATGATTCAAATCTTACTCTCTTTTTCCATGTTCGATTTATTACTAATACTATAGCTCCATTTTGAAACTACTATCCCTCATCCATTCCACAGCAGTAGTTCCTAACTAGTCTTTGCTTTCACTTTTGCCTACATTATAGTGTTCCCCCCTAATTACTAATTCCCTATTAGGGAATTCCTAATTCCCTAATAATTGAACACAAGGCCACCTTGATCTAGTCACTCTTAAATTTTCTGGTCTTCCTTCCTTCCTTATGGAGTCTTGGGCAAATCAGTTAAACATTTTGAGCTTTGTTTTCCCACTGTACTCCAGCTACCTTAACCCGTTGTTGTACACATTTTGTCAGATGTGCTGTACACATTCCTGTCTCGGGCTACCTAATATTTTGCTGTGGCTTGTCCCTCTTCATTTAGATGTATTCACAACATCAGAACTATCAAGGCTTACCTGACCACTTACCGGAAATACTCATCATAACCCCTGTTGCTCTTTAGTCCTTTCATTTTATTTTCTTCATAGCTTTATCTCATAGTGCTGTCTCAAATTTTATATATTTGTTTCCTACACTGGACTATGAGCTTGAATATTGTTGTTTTCTTCATTATATGTCCTTATCTCATCAGTACCTGATAGATAGTAAATGCTTCTTACCTATTTGGGGGATGGGTCAATAATAACACATGAAAATAATTTTTTGTCTGAAAATTGCTTGTTAACTATATTTGCACATTATAAGGAAGCTTTTATGAGTAACATGTTCACGTAAGTGGGATGGATGTTTGCAGATCCAAAGGAAATATACTTCCATGTCATGTAACAGTGTTTCAGTCAACTGCAGGTTAACTGTACAGTGGTAGCCCCATAGATGTATCGTTGAGCTGCAGAATCTGTTGGCCGGTCTACATTGTTGGCCTTGTGATTTTTTTTTTTTTTTTGAGACAGTGTCTCACTTTGTAGTTCAGGCTGGCCCTGAGCTCAGCCTCCAACTCACATCACAGCAATCCTCCTGCCTCTGCCTCCTGAGTGCTGGGATTACAGGCGTGAGCCACCACGCCCGGCACTGTGGTATGTGGTACTGGTTGCTGCTGGGGTGAGTTTCCACACCCAGTATGGTATGTGGTTCCTGGGGATTGAACCTGGGCCCTTGGGCTTCCAAGACAGGCACCGGAACCACTGAGCTAAATCCCCGGCCCGGCCTTGTGATATTGTACCGCAACACTTTGCTTGTATGTTTGTGGTGATATTAGTATGAATAAATCTACAGTCTTGCAAGTCCACTAATGAACAGCACATACATTTATGTATAGAACATACAACTTGGTAACAATATATTAAGTATTTCCTGTAACTTTATGTTGAGTAATTAATGGGGTTTATGTAAGTATGACACTGATGTTTATACAGTGATGAAATCACACATTACTCGGAAGGTGTCCTTGTTCTCAAGCTGTTTCCTTCTAAAGCATGCTGATAAAATTTCAGCTGCCTTCATTGAATCCTTTTACCTTTTTTGAGCCATTTTTCATACTGTTCCCTTGGAGAGGGTTTTCTCTTCTTATATCCTTGGAAAACTTCTATACAGCCACCAATGCATGACTAAAATAGTAGTTCTCATGTTTAGAAGGCTTTGACTCAGTGCTCTGGAGGGCAAATTGCACTTACATAACAGTAGCTCATAGCATTTATGGAGGATTTTCTTTATGCCAGTCATTTTAAAAAATATTTTCATCATACTAACTCATAAGTGCTTTTCCTTAAGAGGTAAATATGGATTTTAGTATCATTTTATAGATGAGGAAAATTGAAGTCACAGAAGGTTTAATTGTTCAGATCACAAGCTTTGAATGTGTGGAGCTCGGACCCCACCTAGTCTGACTCGATCCCACCCCTGGTTACCTCAGCTGCATCTCTTTAATGACACCCTGGGTTGGATTCTCAGTATTTCCACTGCTTTTATGAGAGCTGTGTTGTGGGAAAGCATAGACATTTGCGTCAGTTAGATCTCAGTTAAATTCCTGTTTTCTGTCTACTGGTTATGTAGCTTTGGACAAATTGCCTAACCTCATTGAGTCTCATTTTATTCACTGATTTTCAGGATTATTTAAGTTAGGGAGGAAAGTATTTTTATTTTACAGATGAAAATACTGAGGTAAAAAATATGTGTGACTAGTGCAGGCAAGAAAGCCACGGATCAAAGGCAGTTCTGTCTGATGACAAAATCTGACAACTACCTGAGAAGCAGCTGGAATTCCCCTACGCAGGGGGCACAAGAAATGACTGTGTTACAGCCACGTTCAAGGCCACATCATAAGACTTCTCATGTTGCCTCAGGGGCAGTGACCTGGGTTTTCAGGTTACCTACCATCATCTTCCTGGGGAACAGCTTTCATTTTGACTTTATCCAATCCTGCAAGTGGGCAAAACTATACTTGCCTTTTCTTTTCTGCAAAGACTGTAAGTGCTTTTATTGCTACTACTTCAGGGGATATACAGTTTCTCTTGACCTGAATTTGTAAGTGATGTTTGTGTCAGTAACAGAAAAAGTAACCAAGACCCCATCCTGACAATCTTTTCTATGCCATTGCTCCTTTCTCTCATTCATTTACTAGTCTCCTATTGGCTTACTGTGACTTACTCTACTAGATCTAAATCTAATTGTATAGTTTTCAAGGAACTTTATACTTTAGCCCTACTCTTTCCCATTTCCTATCCTTCTGCATAAAACTTGCTTTTTTCTTCTTCCCACCTACCTCCCTTCTTTCCTACCTTCCTTCTTTCCTTTTTTTGAGGTGAGATCTTACCCTGTAGGCTAGCCTTAAACTTGCAACAGTTCTCCTGTCTTAGCCTCTGCAAGTGCTGGGATTGCAGGTGTGTGCCACCATGCCTGGTTGACTTGTGCTTTCTTACCCATGCTCACTCCTCTAGAGTTTTCTAACTCATCTATGTTGTTTCCTCGACCCTGAGGTACAGCTAGATTGTGATCTCTTTCTAGCCAATACCTGTTATACTTATTTATCTGTATTAGATGAGTAAATTAAATATTTCATTCTTTTATTTTTAGCACTGTGTATTTTAACATTTTGCTGTATAATCACAGAGTACTCTTAAAAATACTGTCATTCTCTGTTACGTGTGCACTACTTGTTTCTTTAGCTGAGGTCCAAGTTCTTAGGGAGTAGAAATAATGACTTTAGTATGTCTTTGCAAAAGTTACTATTGGACAGGTAGTATTTTTCATGATTATAGATGGTCCTATAATCCTGAATATTACCGTAATCTGAATACAACAACAGGGTTTTATTTTTTAAGTTAGAGTTAAAAGGCGAATAGAGGAGATGTTAAATGCTAGCTTAGTGGTGAGAGAAGGCAATAAGTGTGGAATCAGAGCACCTGAGTTTGTGCTCTGCTCTACTAATTGGTGTCTCTCTCGGTCTCCTTACTTTGTGGTTCAGGCTGGCCCTGAGCTCAGCCTCAAACTCACATCACAGCAATCCTCCTGTCTCTACCTCCTGAGTGCTGGGATTACAGGCGTGAGCCACCATGCCCAGCACTATGGTATGTGGTACTGGTTGCTGCTGGGGTGAGTCTCCCGCCCAGTGGTGATAATAATAGTATATATGTCATGAAGTTGTTTAAAATTAAATGAGACTGGGCCGGGGGATTTAGCTCAGTGGTTCCGGCGCCTGTCTTGCAAGCGCAAGGACCTGGGTTCGATCCCCGGTAACCACATACCTATACTGGGTGTGGAGACTCACACCCAGCAGCAACTAGTACCACATATCACAGTGCCGGGCGTGGTGGCTCACGCCTGTAATCCCAGCACTCGGGAGGCAGAGGCAGGAGGATTGCTGTGACGTGAGTTTGAGGCTGAGCTCAGGGCCAGCCTGAACTACAAAGCGAGACCCTGTCTCAAAAAATCCTTAAAAGAAAAAAAAAACTATATGAGACTGTGAGTAAAGTTCTTCATGCAGTGTCCAGTACATACTATTAATTACTTTTATTTAAAACATCTGATTTCTTAGAAATATTGAGTGACAGAAAAAGAGAAGTTATTTTATTACTTCATTTTGAGACAGGATCTAATTCATTGTGGCCTTGAATTCACTACAGTCCTTCTGCCTCAGCTTCCCAAGTGTTGGGATTATAGGCACGTTTCACCATGTCAGGCTACAAGTTAATTTCTTAACATCAGTGTAGTCACATAGCTTAATGGTGGGGAGTTGTTCAGAGAAATGTGTTATTTGGCCATTTCACCATTTGGAAATGTCGCAGAGTTTTCTTACATAAACTATGATGGCTGTGCTGTCAATACACATAGTCTTCAGAAACCACTGTCATAACTGCAGTCTGTTGTTGACCAGAATGTTGTGTGATTTTTTTGTTTGTTTGTTCGTTTGTTTGTTTGTTTTATTGAGACAGAGTCTCACTTTGTAGTTCAGGCTGACCCTGAGCTCACTGTGTAGACCAGGTGAGCCTCAAACTCACAGCAATCCTCCTGTCTCTGCCTACGGCATGCTGGGATTACAGGGGTGAGCCATCCTGCCGGGCATTGTTATGTGACTTAAATAACTGTACGTAATTTAGGAAGAAACCCTCCTCTATTTTGAAAGTTAGACGTTGGCCTGATATTAATTACTTTTCTCTTTTAGGTTCCCGGGTACAAAACTCACACTTCTGTTTTTGTGAAGCTTGGCCACCGGAGCACTATGAATATTTATGACCTCAAACTCAAATTATCCAAAGCTGGGCAAGAACACCTGCTGCAGTTCTGGAATGAGCTGGAGGAAGCGGAACAGGCAGAACTGTATGTGGAGCTCCAGGCCATGGACTTTGAGGAGCTGAATTTCTTTTTCCAAAAGGCTATTGAAGGCTTTAACCAGTCTTCTCACCAAGAGAAAGTGGATGCACGGATGAAACCTGTTCCTCGAGAGGTGCTGGGCAGTGCCACTAGGGACCAGGATCAGCTCCAGGCCTGGGAAAGTGAAGGTACTGAGCCTGTGACTGTTTGTTTCAAAGTTTCTTAGGAGACGCACTAAAAATTCTCATTCTCCTTAAACCAAGTTGCTCACCAGAGTGACACATTATCTTGCGAGATAGCTGCAGTGTCTCCTATTGCTAACCCTTCTATCTGTTTTCATTTCTGATGCCTGATTGAAAGCTTTGCTCATTTTAGTCTTAATTTTTCTCCAGTTTATTTTCTTTCCTACTCTGTATTTCTGGACTGGAAATATTTTCTTGAAATTGCCAAGCACAAGCTAAATGTTTCAGTTGTAGCTGGCTTCTTCTGAAATCCCGCCGCAGCCTGGCCCTAGTCTATATTTCCAGTTTTATTTCCTTTCACATTTCCCCCTCTTCCTGCTGTCACATCACCAGATCATTTCATTCGAGCCAAACCAAATAACCACCTTGTCTTAAAACCCTTCTTAGGCCTTTTCTTGTCAGGCCTTCACACTTTCTGTGCTTCACTGGGTCACCTTCTGAGTTTACCTCTTAGATTTCTGTCCTGTTATGGCTTTGTCCCTTGGGGAATTGACACTTATTATTTATGCTTCACTACACCTGTTCACCTGGTAGTAGCTGCTGATGTTTTCTTCAGTGTCCCAAGTTGGAATTAATATATAGATCTATATCGACATGTTTATATAGATATATTAATAGATTATATGTATATATTTATAAATATATAACCACACAATATATAAATATATAAATTTATATATATTATTTATATGTTATATAAATATTTATAATATACAAATATATATTTGTAATATATAAATAATATATATGTATATATATATAGAGAGAGAGAGAAAGAGGAAAGAGAGAGAAAGAGAGATAAGATCTCGCTTTGTAGTCCAGGCTGGCCTAGACCCCAAAATGATTCTGCTTCAGGCTTCCTAGTACTGGGATTAAAGTTATATGTGACTATGCCCAGTACAAATTGGAATTAGTTATTTCTACTTACATTTCATTCTTTCTCATTGAATGGCTTATATTTGTCTACGTCATTTCACCCTAAACTCTTAGAGAAAACCTTTGTCTTACTTGTCTTTGTATGTCAGGTTGCATTTAGAAGAGTTTTGCAGTTGTACGTTGATTGCTAATGTTTATTAAATTGACCTCTTTATTCTGAAGCATATCACAGAGTCTGCCCTCATAACTGCACTAATCTGTGCTTTTGACTATGGCAGACTAGCCCAGTTGTGGCTCATTGGTATAGTAGAGACATGGTCTGTATAATCTACTACTCTGCAAGTCAAAGGTTGACTAAAAATTGTAGCCAAGGCCTTTGAGTGTTTGCATGTGTTCTTGGTCAATTCCTAGTTTCATATCCACATCTGGAATGAGCAGCTTGGACTCAAGAATTTCCATCCTTTTTAAAGGAAATATTACTGCTGAGGGCCGAGGATTTAGCTCAGTGGTTTCAGCACCTGTCTTGCAAGCGCAAGGGCCCGGATTCGATCCTCCGGTAACCACATACCATTCTGGGTGTGGAGACTCACGCCAAGCAGCAACCAGTACTACATACTACAGTGCCGGGCGTGGTGGCTCATGCCTGTAATCCCAGCATTTGGGAGGCAGAGCCAGGAGGATTGCTGTGATTGCTGTGATGTGAGTTTGAGGCTGAGCTCAGGGCCAGCATGAACTATAAAGCGAGACCCTGTCTCCAGAAAACAAACAAACAAACAAAAACATTACTGCTGAAGCTAAAATCACAGTAACAGAAATAGCCCAGACCTAATCAAAACTTTGTGCTCGCATGACTGCTCAGTACCTGATTATATACACTACATATTTACTTTTATAAATGTGAAATAATTTTATAGATGCAGTACTATATCTGTATTTGTACCCACCATGGCTATTTTTATATTGTTTCCTACTCTTTGACATCACATCTCTCACTTAAAAAACCAAAAACCAAAACCAATAACTGGCATTATTAACCTTCTACTACCTCCCTCTCTCTAGGCTCAGAAACTTACGGATTTTCAAACTGTTCCAAAGAGCCGCAGGGGTTTTCACTGCTAAGGAAGCTATCTCATGGAGGGAGGAAAGCAGATGCTTACTGGGTAGAGACTAACTCCTGTCTGCCTAGTGGAAGAATAGCTCTCTTTTACTGTTTTATGCATTTGCTCTTTATATAAGGTTTTGTTTAAAAGGAATTGGAGGTTACAAAGCAGTTTGAAAATAATTGGATATTCCTCAAGAAGGTGCCTTTCAGAGGGCTAGAAATATATTTTATAGGTAGAGCGCATGCATGCCTGCAATGTTTGAGGCCCTGTGTTCAATCAACTCCAGCATAGAAAGAAAGAAAAAAATGGTGATTTTTCAGATGTAAAATATTTGTTCTTGAATGAATTTGCTTCTTACATAGATTAGACTTCAGTCACTGAAGTGTGACTTACAGATGAGTCCTTATGAATGGAGAATTTTGGTGCTACTGTGACTCTTATAACTTCAGATTCACTAATCCTTCCTAGTTCCCAGGCTATAAAAAGGCCCCCCCCCTCTAAACCAAAAGCCACACAGTCCTCTTCTTAGGCTCTGATATCCAAACTGCCTCTATTTCTCCTTGGAATTTGAAGAGGATAGAGTCTTAGTACTGACTCACTGTCACTTGAGGAGGAGAGATTTATTTCCGCTCACAAGCATTAACTCTTAGCAAGTATGGTGGCTCAGCTGTAATCTCAGCAGCACTCCAGGAGGTTGAAGCTTGAGGCTGGCACTAAGTTCAGGGCCAGCCTGAGCTACATAGTGAGACCCTGCCTCAGAAAAGCAAAGCACAACCATAAACGAAAACACAAACAAACAATAAAACCAAGTATTAACGTTTATGGAAAGTCAGACTTTGGCCTCATATAATGACCCAAAGTAATAATCATGATAGCCTATGATTTTTAACTTCGCTGTGATCTTTCTGCTGGAATCTGTAGAACCAGTCTACTTTATGACTTTTCAATTAAACTATAATCCAGAACTGTTAGAACCATGTATAGCATAAGAAGGTGAAAAACAAACTTCCTTTTGGCTTGCTTTCAAAGGAACAATATTTATTTGTAAGGGTGGAGAAGGAGACTTTGTAACTGGTGTTATATCTTTTTCACTTAGGGAGAAACTGCCTTGCATTTGCAAATTCATAAGAAAAGTTTCAGTGAATGTCCAGAAGGAAGAGATTACTGTTGTGAAGATGGTAGCGTTTTATTTCAGATAGTGGGAGGATCCTGGTAATTGAAATAAGGACAGTTATTTTCAGGATGGGGCAATAAAAGCATGTACAGTAATGTCACAATGTCTGGTCGTTGTTGAGATGAAAATAGACTTTTTTTTTTGAGGCAGGGTCTCACTGCTTTGTAGTTCAGGCTGGCCCCGAGTTCAGCCTTGAACTCAGCAATCCTCCTGTCTTTGCTTCCTGAGTGCTGGGATAACAGGTGTGAGCCACCACACTCAACGCTGTGGTATGTAGTACTGATTCCTGGTGGGCATGAGTCATCATGCCTAGCATTGTTGTATATGATTGCCAGGCATCAAACCTGGGCCCTTGCACTTGCAAAGCAGGTACCGGAACCACTGAGCTAAATCGCTGGCCCCGAAAATGGTAAACATAAGGTAAAAATAAGAATCAAGATATATCACGTATAGATACAAATTATGTGATCATAGGGGCCGGGGAGTTAGCTCAGTGGTTCCGGCGCCTGTCTCACAAGCGCAAGGACCCGGGTTCGATTCCCCGGTAACAACATAACAATACTGGGTGTGGAGACTCATGCCCAGCAGCAACCAGCACCACATACCACAGTGCCAGGCGTGGTGGCTCACGCCTGTAATCCCAGCACTCGGGAGGCAGAGGCAGGAGGATTGTGATGTGAGTTTGAGGCTGAGTTCAGGGCTAGCCTGAACCACAAAGCGAGACCCTGTCTCAAAAAAAAAAAAAAAAAAAAAAACCTAAAAAAAAAAAAAAATTATGTGATCATAATGTTTTCCTAAACTGTACCAATAAACTCTATTTATTTATTTATTTATTTTTATTTATATTTCTTTTGAGACAGTCTCACTTTGCAATTCAGGCTAGCCCTGAGCTCACTGTGTAGCCCAGGTGAGCCCGAACTCATAGTGATCCTCCTGCCTCTGCCTTCTAGGTGCTGGGATTACAGGCGTGAGCCACCAC
>PVIR01023096.1:12503-26567 GCA_004026965.1 Petromus typicus | reverse complement strand
CTGAGGGTTTCAGAAGGCTCAGTCCATGGCTAGCTGGTTCCAAGGCAGAGATGGCACGACAGAGGATGGCTTCTCAACACATGGCAGCTAGAAAGCAGAGAGGGGGAGGTGCTGGGGATAAGAATACATCTTTCTAGGTACACTCGTGACCCACCTCCCCCAACCAGGACTTACCTCCTGACAGCACACTGAGCTCATGAAAGAATGGATTAATCTACTAAGGAGTGCAGCACACCTAAGACCCAATCACCTTCCACCGGACCTATCTCTAAGCACATGAGACTCTGAGACGACATTTTAGATCTAAAGCATTTACATACATTTAGATGAAGCTGTCCAAAGACATCAAACCTAACAGGATACAAAAAAAAAAAAAAAATCATCCAGAATCTGTAAAATAGCAACTTGGCAAAGATCAAAAACAACCCCCCCCCCCCAAAAAAAGTAGATCTCCAGAACTAAGAAGAAAATTAGAAGCTGCAGAGAAGCTGGAGAAACAGAACACAATGCAGAGGAAAGGACAAGCAGTGTGGACGTTCACCCCAGCTCCCAGGAAGGGAACCTGCCTGTGCAGACACAAGGAACGCCTCCGGAGCCAGAAGCTCCAGGGAGCAATGGGGGACAGGCTGCAGGAGGAGCCCTTCCTTGGCTGTTGAGAATTGCAAAAGCAGCACCTGGTTTGCTCCACAGTGACTCCTCCCACATGGCAGGCACCATCTGGAATCCAGTGCAGTGCTCATCATAGTGCCAAAGAATGCTTATCCAGAGGACACTTTCGGGAAGGAGTTGATTATTTAAGAATGAGACTTGGGAGCCAGAGATATAGCTCAGTGGTTCTGGCACCTGTCTTGCAAGCGCAAGGGCCCACGTTGGATCCCCAGTAACCACATGACAATACTGGGTGTGGAAACTCATCCCAGCAGCAATCAGTACCACATACCACAGTGCCGGGCATGGTGGCTCACGCCTGTAATCCCAGCACTCGGGAGCAGAGGCAGGAGGATTGCTGTGAGTGTGAAGCTAGCCTGGACTACATAGTGAGGTCAGGGCCAGCCTTAACTACAAAATGAGATCTTGTCTCAAAAAACTAAAAAACCAAAAAGAGAGAGGAAAGAAAAGAATAACTTAAGATTGACTAGAATTAGTGAAAAGATTTTCTTTGCTCCTGGACAGACAAAATCAATATTGCCAAAATAGCCTTACTTTCAAAATTGATAAACAGATTAACACAATCCAATCAAAATACCAACAGCATTCCTCACAGAACTAGAGAAACAATTCTAAAATTCATATGGGACCAGAAGAAACCCAGAATAGTGAATTATCACAACATAGTACAATGAAACTAGAAATCAATGATAAAAGAAACCAAAGAAATTATGTGATATTCTCTTCAATAAACAATGGGTCACAGAAGAAAGCAGTTCCTAGAATCATGTGATACCATACTGAAACTAAGAAACACGATGAAAGACAAGGACGTCTGCCATCAACCTTGCTGTTCATTATAGTTCTCAACATTAGCCAGAACAGGTAAGAAAAAGAAATGAAAGGGACATGTACTGGAAATTATTTGCAGATGATATAGTCTTCTACATAGAAAACCCAAAACTTCCACCACTTTCTGGAGAAGGTTGCTGACTACGGTCTCTTCTACAGTGACCCCCCTCAGCTTATAGCAGCTCACTATGCCCACTGTACCCTAAACTCAGAGCTCCTCAGAAGGGACAACATTCCAGGCAGCTAAGGCACAGAGAGACAGGCAGCCGCACAGGGATGGTCCTCCCTCAGGAGTCAGTGCAGCAGATAAGAACACACCGAAACTGGCCGGAGGCATATCCACGGACACCGAGGGCCCAGGGTACAGGTACAGTGACCAGGCCTACACGCTTGGCTGAGGAATGACTCCTCGAATTATTAACCGAATTCAGTACTGTAGCAGGTTACAAAGTCAATGAACAGAAGTCAGCAACATTCCTCCTAAGCCATAATAAACTCATCAGGAAAGAAATAAGGAAACAATACCTTCACAGTAGCCCCAATAAAAATTAAATACTTAATTAACCTAACCAAGAGAGTGAAAGACCTCTACAAAAAACTGTAACACTGAAAAAGGAGAGAAGAGGGGAAACGGCTGGGAACTATAACATCAGTGATTTCTTGGACATGATACCAAACCCAAAGGAACAAGAACAAATATGAGAAGTGGAACGGAGGCAGGATAGAAGAAATAAAAAACAGATAGAAAGGAAATCATCTCTAAAACTTGTAAGAAGATTACAATTTTTGGCCCTCAGCCAGTTATTCAGGGTGATCCACATCGGCATTCCTTGGACTAAATTTAGGCTTCTTCTCTAGGATTCATCACAACTAAAATTCCTCAAGAATAATTGAAATCCACAAACTTCTTCTTTTTTTTTTTTTTTTTAAAGGTTTTTTGAGACAGGGTCTCACTTTGTAGTTCAGGCTGGCCTTGAGCCCAGCCTCCAACTCACATCACAGCAATCCTCCTGCCTCTGCCTCCGGAGTGCTGGGATGACAGGCGTGAGCCACCACGCCCGGCACTGTGGTATGTGGTACTGGTTGCTGCTGGGGTGAGTCTCCACGCCCAGTACTGTTATGTGGTTACCAGGGATCGAACCCGAGTCCTTGAGCTTGCAAGACAGGCGCCGGAACCACTGAGCTATATCCCCGGCCCCACAAACTTCTTTAATGGAGAAACTAGGGAACATGATGAGAGAATTCAAAGAAAGTTTAAGTTACGTATTGAAAAAAAAAAAAAAACCTGAGCCAATACTTGTAGAATGTGCTGATACACTAGAAATAAAACTCAACCCGCTAAGTATGCTAAGTTCGTGTCCCCTAAAACTGAAGTGAATACCACAGAGCAATGGAGATTAAGAGTAAGAAAGTAAAGAAGGCAAAGAAAAATTTGATGGCAAAAAAGGGAAAAAAAAAACAGAAACAATGCTTATGATATAAGGGAGTGGGGGAGTTGAAGGGCTAGGAAAAAAGAATCTAGATACATCGTGTACAGGTACAAATTCTCACTGAGGAATGTGCTCAGAATGTATTCCTAAAATGTATCAATAAACTCAATTTATTAATTGTTTAAAAAAGATTAAGAAAGATTTACTGAAAAATAGTTCCTGGGAGATAGAACAGGTCCTGAAAGCAGTCCACCACCAAGGCCCAAGGATGGGGTGATTTATGGAGCAAAGTCACAATGTGGGCACCACATGGATCAAACAATAATCAACCTGTGGGATTACAAGCACGGCCACTTAGCTAACACTGATCCAATAGGGAAATGAGTCACGCCGTCAGGGTACAAGAACAAAGGCATTCTGGGAAAGGCTGCTTCCAGATTCTGTAGTCATCCAACTGACAGACGCCTCTCTGGACTTTACTGGACAAGGTGATACTAATCACAATACAAACTCAACTTACTGTTTATTCCCTCGGGGAGGCATGTAGGCCTATTCATTCATTGCTTTTCAGTTGGGTTTGGTTTGGGTTTTCTGGGACAGGGTTTGGCTTTACAGTTCCAGCTGATCTTGAACTCACAGCAGTCCTCCAACCACAGACTCCCAAGGGCATGAGCCACCACCCCTGGCTTTTCTGTCTTTGCATCTGTATCAAGGCCCTGGCCTTTCATGAATGTGCCTCCAGCCACAGTTGCAGTGTGTTCTCATCCTGTGCACTGACTCTGGAGGGAGGCCCATCCCTGTCCGGCTGCCTGTTAATTTCTGTCTACCTTAGCTGCCTGTAGCACTGTCCTTTCTGAACAGCTCTCCTAACTGGGGTTGGAGTACAGTGGGCACAGTTTCAATCTAGCGACTTTGGGCCAAACAGGGTCAGTGTGGGGGAGACTGCACACAGGGGTCTTCTCCAGAAAGCTAATCCAAAGGGCACTGACAGAAGTCATGTTGGGCTTTAGCAGTTATGAACTCTCTTTACAAGGCTGATCTAGTGGATCGCCATAGGAAGGATCTGGCATGTGTCATCAGTTTTACCTACATGATCACTTGGAGTTTGGCAGCCCCTAAGGAAGAACAAAAAGTTTTTCAAGAAATTAAGCCATGTGCAATCAAAGCATGAGCACCGGACTGGAGAGGCGGGACAGGGGAAGAGCCACATCCTGACACAGCTCAACCACAGGAGTGGAACAGCGACGCAGCCAGCTGGCTCTTAGATCCCTCTACTGTGGAGGTTATAAATTCGGTATTTCTTTGCCGTGAGTCCTTCTAGTTTGGTTTTGCTTTTGTTTTTTGGAGACAAGGTCTCACTTTTGTAGTTCAGGCTAGCCCTGAGCTCACTATGTAGCCCAAGACAGCCTCAAACTCACAGCAATCCTCCTACCTCTGCCTCGAAAGTGCCGGGATTACGGGCATGAGCCACCACGCCCGGCAAGTCCCTCTAGTTTTAACAGTAAAATGGAGAGTTTGGTGGTTCTGAAGAACAGTTTCAGCCAAGGAATTTAAACACTCTTGTTGAGCTTTTACAGCATCCACTGTAGCTTTCTACAACAGCGGTTAGCTATGGGTGTAGCCGCAAACTGCCAGGAAGAGTTAGCAAATGGAGTCTCCTTTTTATATCTCGCCTTCGTTACAATATGACATTATTGGTATACATCTTTTGGTCATACTTTTCTTCTGGGTATTTAAGGCCAAGTTAAAGTGAGACCTGAGTTAATCAGAATTAACCTATCACTATATATCTATCACTATATATATATCACTATATATCTAGTGATATAACCTATCACTATATATATATCACTATATATCTAGGTTAGTTAAGTCTCCTCAGGCATTATTTTTGGAACCACGTATAGTCTCTCAGCTTCTCTGACAGTGACAGCCATCAGGATGGGTCACAGCCTTGACTGACTAGATAGCTTCCTTTGAAAGCATGAGGGATTTTTCTCTCTTTGGTAACCCTCCTTTTTTTGCACACTGTACATTAGCTGACTCCTCCTTTCTGGGGTCTAACAATCTCCCTGTCTGGGAGGCTGAGTGACTCATCAAAGTTGTAGAATCTTGTAGGAAAGGCCCTTCGGAGTCCTAGGTCCTTGCTGACCTTGGAGAACCAAACCCAAAATACTGGCCATGCTCTCAGCCTAGTTATCTTTCTAGTTTGGGTCTCCAAACCTCAGTGGTTGAAAACCCAGAGGAAAAAATCAGTTATGTCAGTACTACAGTTGTAGTACTGGGTCTAATTTTATAATCTTACCTCGATATCAAGCACCTTGAAATATACAGTATGACCAATGAGCTATTAATTTCTTTATCAAACATAATTGTCTTAGAAATTGAATCCCTAGGCTGGGGATTTAGCTCAGTGGTTCTGGCACCTGCCTTATAAGTGCAAGGGCCCGGTTCGATCCCGGGTAACCACTCATGCCTACCAGCATCAGAACCATATACCACAGTGCTGAGCATAGTGGCTCACGCCTGTAATCCCAGCACTCGGGAGGCAGACGCAGGAGGATTACTGTGAGTTCAAGGCTGAGCTCAGGACCAGCCTGAACTATAAAAATGAGACCCTGTCTCAAAAAAAAAAAAAAAAAGAAGAATCCCTGCAGAATGGTAATAGATAACAATTATAAAGTTTTAGAGCCAGAGATTTAATTCAGTGGTTCTGGTACCTGCTTCACAAGCACAAGGTCCCAAGTACAAGAGAAACAACTGAAACTCACAATTATAAAGTTTTACAGAGAAAACTTAAGATCAAGAATCACACGGTATTTTAACATGACAATCATATGACATTATCATGTCTGAAACACATTTAAATGCCAATCATAATACACAATAGCTTTTAGTCAGTTATCTTTTATTTATTTTGTTTTTTGGGGTTTGGGGGGAGTGTACCAGGCATCAAACTTGAGATCTAGCACTTGCCAGGTAGGTACAGCACCACTGAGGTACATCCTCAGCCCTTTAGTCAATTAAATTTATCGAATTTCAAGATAGTAAATGAAGGCCGGGGAGTTAGCTCAGTGGTTCCGGCGCCTGTCTTGCAAGCGCAAGGGCCCGGGTTCGATTCCCCAGTAACCACATACTATACTGGGCGTGGAGACCCACACCCAGCAGCAACCAGTACCACATACCACAGTGCCGGGCATGGTGGCTCACGCCTGTAATCCCAGCACTCGGGAGGCAGAGGCAGGAGGATTGTGATGTGAGTTTGAGGCTGAGCTCAGGGCCAGCCTGAACCACAAAAGCGAGACCCTGTCTCAAAAAACCTAAAAAAAAAAAAAAAAAAGATAGTAAATGAAAAAAACCTTTGACCTAATATGTCATCGTTTAACCATTTTTTTGTTACCAGAGTGATATTTCAGTATGTACTTGGTTATAGATGTACTTTATAGATTATTAATGTCGAATGTCTAATCATTAGAGTGACACTGTTTGGACTGCACAGTGTGTAGGTACCTCTAATTATTATAACACCATTATGTAACAATCACACAAACATAAACCTGAAAACATACCTGTATCACCAGGCTCGGTATCTCACACTGGACTGGCATATACATTCCATCACAAATAGCTGAAGCACAAATAAGGAAGTGCCAAATGTTTGAGTCTAAAAAATTTACCACCAGGAACTTTAACCTACAAGTCACCAATATGATATAATCAAAATCAGCAGGTGTAGATCAAGTTCAAATGTCAGGACCAAACTTAAACAGATGCCAAACTGTGATCGTTTTATATGTTTAAGGTCTAAATATATACTGTATAAAACAGAGTACCTACTAGTTACTTTGTATGTAGTGAAGATATGTGGTTTTAACACTATCAATTTATCTTTAAAGCTTAGACTCACAACATAGCTTGTCTTTAGATGTATTTTCATATTTGTCTAAATAGAAGTTATGTCATAAACTAAGATTATATTTATTTAACCAGTCATGAACTGACTATTAAAAGTATTTTATAGGTTAACATTCAAAGAGTGTTGCCAACTTGAACTTGGTACGCTGCCAAAGAGTTGCTGATTTTAATCATATACCCCAAACCACGCCTTAATATGTAGATCAGTGAGAAGAACTAACAAATTTGGACAGACAAGCCTCATCAACCACTAAATCTCCTCAAAGAACTAGAGAAGCCTCAACAACACACAGAAGTGGAACGAGCTTTTTATGCAGCTATTGGGACTAAATAGTAAAAATTATTTTATCTCCCATTATTCCCAGTCGGTATAATCTCTCCGCCAAGAAGGAGTAGGGACGAAGACAGAGGGACAGGGAAAGGGAGGGACAACAGGAAGCCACCAAAGTTTCTTCCTAGATGTTTATGGAATTATTAGCTCACTGAAGGAGGAAAGTAACAAATTTAACATTCAGGAAAACAAAATATTTGGCAAAAGAACAACAAACATGTTCATCATTTGAAGCCCCAGGAAAGGTGAAAATAAATTCTTTGTTGTGAAGAACAATAAGAATAATTATTAGGAAATAAATACAGAAACTACTATATATATAAAATTACTTTTTGTAAATCCTATTTCAGTATGTCTTATTTATAACACCTTTAGAATTATACACCCACATAAAGACAAAAGAACCCTAGAACAACCTGGAGAAAAGCTCTCCAGACATTAAAAAACATGGGAAACAGCTGGGCATGGTGGCTCATGCCTATAAGCCCAGCACTTGGGAGGCAGAGGCAGGAGGATTGCTAGGAGTTCGAGGGTTGCCTTGGCTACATAGTGAGCTCAGGGCCAGCCTGAACGCCGGAATTACAAAGCAAGACTCTCATCTCAAAAAAAAAAAGAAAGAAAGAAACTAAGAGAAAAGACTCATCTTAAAACACCTGAGAAAGAAAATAAAGAAGACATAAGGAAACTGAGGTAGTCAGAGATTATGGAATGTTTTTTAAACAACTCCACTTACCTTCAGCCAATATTTCCAATTTTTAACCAAATAACTAGGGGGAAAAAACATGATAAGTCTGAAAGAAGTCATTAATCCCCCTGAAGTACAGGTAAAGGAACACCGGTGGAGAAGTTAGGTGATGTTGGTTCAGACTCCATCCACCTCTTTTTTCTTAATTGATTTTATTGGTACATTTTATATACAAATGATCACAATCAATATTGAGAATTTGTACCAGTACATGACATACCTTAATTCTCCTCTTTTCCTCTTCCCCTCCTTCCCCTCCAACTCTCCACCCCCTGTATACATAAACTTTATTTCCTTTTATTTTTTTTTTTTAATCTACCTCTTTTTAAGAAGACCTCACAGACTGGGTCTCAGCCTGAGTTGACATGTGTGTGTGTGTGTGTGTGTGTGTGTGTGTGTGTGTGTGTCTGTGTGTGTCTGTGTGTGTCTGTGTATGTATGTGTGTGTGAACTCGGGGATCAAGTAAGGAAGTGTGTACACAGGAACATACACTTTTACACTTTGCAAGAGTTTATTTTCTATTTCCTTGTCAAAGCTAATGACAGTCTCTTACATTCTGCACTAACATTTTTCAGTCATGATTGGCATTTTTTTTGTGATGGCTCTGCCTGCTGGTGAGCGTGAGTCTCCACAACCACCACTGCTGTATGTGGTTACCAGGGATGGAGCCCCGGCCCTTGCACTTGCAAGGCAGTCACCAGAACCACCGAGTAAATCCCCAGCCCACGATTGGCACTTTCCTTTCTTCACCCAAATTTCAAAACAAGGGACTAATCTGTGCTCCATGTGAAGCCACACCATGAAAGCCCGCTGTCTGACTAGGGCTGTGGGTCTGGCACGACTCCACCCCAGGTGCACAGCAGGACAAACGAGGGCTCACTGGGTCACCACGTCCTCACTTGCTCTGTACCACATTTTCTTCACGTGTAGTGCCTCAAGCTAGAGTTTTTAGATTTGGCTGTATTTTCTTCCCCTGTAATAAAACTTTAAAATATCAAGATGCTCAAAGAACACTTTAAAACTTAAAGTTCAAGAGGTTTAAAAAAAGTACACCAAGAGGAACAAAACGAAGGGGCAGGATACATGCTTCAGGATGTCAAGACACCGGTGGACTATGCTCACCTGCCCCGCTCACGCAAATTCTAGCACCAAAATAACAATTTCCAGATTTCTGAGAATTTCTCAGTATGCTTTATAATACTTTAATAACAAACAATCCTGCTTATTGTCTCTGATTTCTAAGATGAATCACATGCATATAGCAGACGAGCTGACGCTAAGACACAGACATCTTCTTAGAACTAGACCACAAATTAGCTACCTGATAAATGAACAAGAATAGCAGGGGGAAAAGCCTCCAGAAAATAGTAGAGCATCACTCTGTGAAGTTTTGAGACCTCGCACATCAGTTTCTGCACAATTCCATAAATCATTTTGAGATATAAATTTTTTTTTTTTTTTTTTAGGTTTTTTGAGACAGGGTCTCGCTTTGTAGTTAAGGCTGGCTCCGAGCTCAGCTTCAAACTCACATCACAGCAATCCTCCTGCCTCTGCTAGGTCCCAAGTGCTAGGTTTACAGGCGTGAGCCACCGTGCCCGGCACTGTGGTATGTGGTACTGGTTGCTGCTGGGTGTGAGTCTCAGTATGGTATGTGGTCACGGGGGATCGAACCCGGGCCCTTGGGCTTGCAAGACAGGCGCCAGAACCACTGAGCTAACTCTCCGGCCCCGAGATATAATTTTTGTATCATAAAATTCACCCTTCTACAGTATACAATTTGATGGGGTTTTTTGTTTTGTTTTGTTTTGTTTTTTTAGGTTTTTTGAGACAGGGTCTCGCTTTGTAGTTCAGGCTGGCCCTGAGCTCAGCCTCAAACTCACATCACAGCAATCCTCCTGCCTCCGCCTCCCGAGTGCTGGAATTACAGGCGTGAACCACCAAGCCTGGCACTGTGGTATGTGGTAATGGTTGGTGCTGGGTGTGAGTCTCCACACCCAGTATTGTTATGTGGTTACCGGGGATTGAACCCGGGTCCTTGCGCTTGCAAGACAGTCGCTGGAACCACTGAGCTAAATTCCCGGCCCCGATTGCATGTATTTTTTAAAAAGTTCTATAAACCAACCACAGTGGCACAACCCTGTAATCTCAGCTACTCAGGAGCTGAGGAGGGGGATCACAATTTTGAAGTCTAGCTAGGCTATACAGACAGCCCATCTCCAAAAGAGACAGAGAGAGAGAGAGAGAGAGAGAGAAGGAAAGAAGGAAGGAAGGAAGGAAGGAAGGAAGGAAGAAGGAAGAAAACAAAAAAGAAGAAAAGGCCAAATAAAAAAATTAAAGATATCCACCAAACTTAACAATGGTTACTCCCAGAGAATCAGACTGCATGTATGTGTGACTGCATGTATTACTTATGTATATTTATTTCGAAACAAAAGTAAGAGTAAGAGTAAAGGAACAACACTTTCTATCACACATCAGGTATAAAATGCCTGTTTAACAGGACGCATTACTACCTTCCATATTTAATCACCATTAATAAAAATTATTTATATGTGCCAAGAGTCTAGATTATTTGATTCTTGTCAATGCATTATATTAAATACTAAAGAGGAAGGGGAGAAGCTGCCCAGCGGTTCCTAAGCTACAGTTAGACACAGCAAACTCCGGAGAGCTATTGTGCAGCTGGGGGACCACAGAGAGTGATGAGGGATTTCAGAGAGCTGGGGAAAGGGATTTTCAGTGTTTCACCACAAAGCAATGATAAGTGTTTGGGAAGATCACTTTTAAGCATTGAACAACATATACAGGCATGGCAGCTTCACATGGTGCCCCATAAATTGGCATAATTTTTATGTTTTTTTATGTACTATCTACTTGAAATTTTTAAAAATTTACATGGAAAGTAAATTTACACGAGTAAATTTTCAATAAACGCTGAACATGGCAGCAAATGTTTAGAGGTTATTTTCGGCTTCTAAACCCATGACAGGTTTTTATGACATCTTTACTCAGAATATAACTCAGAGGAAGCATCCAAGTGGTACCGTGAAAAGTCTAAGTTGAAAAGCCCGTGGGACAATTTCTTTTTTTTTTTTTTGAGACAGGGTCTCGCTTTGTGGTTCAGGCTGGCCCTAAGCTCAGCCTCAAACTCACATCACGGCAGTCCTCCTGCCTCTGCCTCCCAAGTGCTGGGATTACAGGCGTGAGCCACCACGCCCGGCACTGGTATGTGGTACTGGTTGCCGCTGGGGTGAGTCTCCACGCCCAGTATTGTTATGTGGTTACCGGGGAATCGAACCCAGGTCCTTGTGCTTGCAAGACAGGCGCCGGAACCACTGAGCTAACTCCCCGGCCCGACAATTTCTAAGAGTAAAGGTAACTGTCGTCCCCCTCAGGGCTCACACTCCACTCCGTCACACCCACGCCAGGACCCAGGGAACCATATTTTTCAAAATGAATGCAGCACCTTGAAAAAGGAAGTGTAGCAATTAACATAAAACATGGCCCTGATTTTCAAAGAACAAATGAAGGTGGGAAGGATCAAGCGGAGTTTGGAAGGGAGTGGAGGGGAGGGTGGAACAGGAGGCACCGTCAGTCTCGACTTCCTACCGTCGGCCAGCGCCACCTCAGTCCACGACAGCAGTGACCAGACAAGTGCAAATCAAACAAGAAGTCAGAATCCTACCTTTTCCAAAATGAACTTGTTTAAGTATGGCATGTAGCCCTGATTGGAGACAGGCCCTTCATCATCATCCCTGAAGTGCTCTTCAAGGGCAACCGGGTCATGAGGGACCTTCAGCACCGTGCACAGGTTGTGGGAAAGGACCTACGGGGGAGAAAAACAGGAGTGAGTGTAAAGGCAACGCTCTCCGACACAGGACACCTGCACTATGTCACACAACACGCTGCTCTCCACCGTGGCGAGCAAAGGTGGAGGGTCGAACTTGCATCGCACGGTGGGCCCGGGAAGTTAGCTCAGTGGTTCCAGCGCCTGTCTTGAAAGCGCAAGGGCCAGGGTTCAATTCCCCGGTAACCACATAACAATACTGGGTGTGGGGACTCACACCCAGCAGCAATCAGTACCACATACCACAGTGCCGGGCGTGGTGGCTCACGCCTGTAATCCCAGCACTCGGGAGGCAGAGGCAGGAGGATTGTGATGTGAGTTGGAGGCTGAGCTCAGGGCCAGCCTGAACCACAAAAGCGAGACCTTGTCTCAAAAAATAAACACAGACACACAAAAAAAATATAACTTGCATCACACGGAAGTACCTGCCACTCAGTGTCGCCCATGAACTTCTCATTCCCTCCCCAGGTGGGCTTCACTTCCCATGAGTCTGGATCACATGGCACTATAAGCCGGCTCCGTGCAAGGTGGACAAATACAATACTTCTTGAATTCTGTTAGAAACCGGCCTGCATTAGGTAGAAGTGGTCAGAGGCAAGAGAACATGTATACGGGACGGGGATTTAGCTCGGTAGTTCTGGAACCTGCTTTGCAAGTGCAAGGGCCAGGATTTGATCCCTGGTAACCACATACGACAGACAATGCTGAGCATGGAGACTCACGCCTACCAGCAATCAGTACCACATACCACAGTGCCAGGTGTTGTGGCTCACGCCTATAATCCCAGCACTTGGAAGGCAGAGGCAGGAAGATTGCTGTCAGGCCAGCCTGAATTACAAAAGCGAGACTCTGTCTCAAAAAAAAAAAAAAAAAAAAAAGAGAGAGAGAGAGAGAACACATATAAAATCAAACTGTCCCCCATGTAGAGTGAGCTCAGCTAATTGGAGCTTCTCTAGAGAAAGAGAATCTGGCACCAGACAGCAAGCTGGACAAGGTGGTGACCTGGACACGTCACAACCTCTCCGGGCTTCGGGCTTCTCA
This sequence comes from Petromus typicus, assembly GCA_004026965.1. Lineage (NCBI taxonomy): Eukaryota > Metazoa > Chordata > Mammalia > Rodentia > Petromuridae > Petromus > Petromus typicus. The sequence continues at coordinate 13,758 of PVIR01023096.1, read as the reverse complement.
TTTACTAAGTAGGAAGAACCAGAGCGATACAAAAATATAGCACATATCAATTAGCAATTACTAAATGTCCAAACCTGTCTGTAAGTCTGCTATAGATTAAATGTCAACATATACAGAAACTTCACACAGAGCCCTAATAATACGTACAATCAATATGTATTAAAAGTCTTGGAAACCACCAAGATAGTCTCACATTTTACAGAAAATCTCCATTCTAGGGTATAAGTATACAAAGGATCACTACTGGCCTTGCAATAGCCTAAGTACCTACTTCACATCCAGCTAGCAAAATGCCCAGTCCAAGTTACCTTAGTACTAACGACATTTTAAAATGATACTCAAGTCTCTTCTATTTCTTCTTGAATTATGAACAGGTCAGATGACACTGGTAAGGCTGCGTCCGATCAATAGAGACTTTCCTAAATGTCAAATCCCAGGTTAAACTACCCCTTATTTTTCTGAGTCCTAACATTTCACTGCTTAAGGAGCCATATTCATCTCAATAAGCACTTTCAATTTCATTAAGCAAGTCACTTCTGCATATGCATACTTCAGTTGGGATATTTTTAAGACCTAAAAATTTTATTCTATAAAAAGAACATTTGCATCTTTTTTCTAAATTAGATTTGCTTCTAAAGCGTTTATGAGAGACCCTTTGCACACACTCTCCTGATTTTAAGGAAGTAAAGACAGGAAAGGAAGTAAACTTGTAAGTAGTTATAAATGCAGTAATGAAGACTTGCTCAGCCCCACAAAACAGGCTGTTTCCCAAGCAAAACTCTCATTTGCCAGGAGAACATCCAAGGACCATGGTGAGATTTTACTGAGGAATCTTGAGCTATAGTCAGCAAAATCTTAAGCAGATTTTTTTTTTCTATTTACCTAGAAAAGACTGTCGTGCTGACCCCAAAGAGGTTTTGTGAGGATTAATTTCAAAAACACTCAATGCTTATAAGCAGTAAAGTACTATGGAAATGTAAGCTTTAGGGAAGTGAGAACCATATTTCTCAGGTGAGACTCAAAGGTCATGAACATTTTAAAATCATCTGGGACTTTACTATGTAAAAATTCCCAACCACGGGTTAAACTATACAACATCATAAAGCATTTTTTAAAAAACCACAAAGGAGTTACTATGCACTGATATGAAAGATCGCCAAGATAAATGATATGAAAAAAAAGTACACAAGAGTGTATAAAACATACTATCTTTTGTGTATCTTGGTGGGATACAAGAGAAACAAACAACCAGCCA
>PVIR01023096.1:0-12403 GCA_004026965.1 Petromus typicus | reverse complement strand
CCTGCACTAACCTAGTCCCTGGAGACAGTATCTAAAAGGAAGCCATGCTCTGAGGTGGTGCGCCATGACCGTGGAGGAGGAGCTCGCAAGGGCAATGCGTTCAAAGAAGGAAAATCGGCATGCGCCGCCGAGACTGTAGAAAGGAGGAGAAATTTAACCCAGCACCTAGATGGTAAATCTGGACAGCTTTTGGATAGGAACACAGGCAACCGGAAGACGGAGTAGGGAGGGGACTACAAGAGAAAACTGATCAAAGTCCTCAAGAAACAGAAAGAAAACATCAGTCTTCCCCTGCCTACCCAGTTCTCTACCTGTGACTGTCACAGGTCCTGGCATGGCCCTCGAATGTCATATTGTCACCCTCCTCATCTCATAAATAATTAAGTACTGGCTCGAAAATATTATCTATACTTCTTCTAAACTAAGGTTACTGAGCAGAACCTAGCTTTCATAATTGCTGCTTCAACACTCTCCCAAAATAAGAAGCATTGTGTGTTCAGTTGTCTAACATCAGCAGAGCTATGAGAAAGTTCTTAGTTTGAATGGGTAAGTCTATTTAAGATTAAAATTTGAACTCCAGACTTCAGCATTGGAAAATTAATCAGCTCTTAGCTGGACATGGCGCCTCACTCCTATAATCCCAGCCTTCAAGAGGCAGGAGGACTGTCTTGAGTTCAAGGCCAGCCTGGGCAACATACAGGAAGGCCCTATCCCAAAAAAATAGTAGAACAAATAGCAAACAGCACTCATTAAATGCAGAGAAGGCTGGATCCAGCGATGATTTGATTTGATGTTTTTTGTTTTTTGTTTTTTGAGAAAGGGTATCGCTTTATACTTCAGGCTGGCCCTGAGCTCACTATGTAGCCCAGCTGAGCCTAGAACTCACAGCAGTCCTCCAGCCTCTGCCTCCCAAATGCTGGGATTACAAGGATGAGTCACCACAGCTGGCACTGTTGTATGTGGTTGCTGGGGGTCGAACCTAGGCCCACATTTAGGTTTGTGTATAAAAGTTCTAGAGATTTAAAAAACTCAAATCTGTTAACTGTCAACCAAAATTCATTTCATGAATGCAGCAAGAAGAACTACAATGTAGAAGAGTACTTTAACCTTTCTTTTTTCATTGCTAGTATGGCCCAAAGATAGAAACTAGTTGTCAAACAAAGTAACACCAAACTAAAACATAAAAGAAAACTTTTCTAAAAAGGGAAAAAATGTTTTATCTGATATTTAAAAGTGTTTACCAGCAATTTTTAAAAAGCCTAGACAATATTTCAAATTTTTAAAAATAGAAAATAAAATGTATATCAAGGCCAGGGATAATCCTACTGTAATCCATGGTGTAATCCTAGTGGTTACAGGCTGATGCAGAAAGACCATAAATTCAAGGCCAACTTCGGTTACGTAGCAAAACTCTGCCTCAAAAAAAAAGGAAAAAGGAAAAGAGGAAGAGAAGGGAGAAGAGAAGAAGTAGCAGCAGTAGCAACCACCCCTGCCACAATTTTAATAGCCAGACTACAAACTGGCATAAGAATAAGGAAGCTGTATGTACACCTGAACAGCAACCTGTGCTTTTTAGACTAGACTCACACTATGTATCTCTAGATTTAAGTCTCTACACTGCTATTTTACAGATAGGGAGGCTATCTCAGAGATCGCAGGACCTCCCCAGCCCGGTGTGGGGGTGCACACCTGGAATCCCAGCACTGGGGAGCGGCAGGTCCCCGGGACCCAGAGAGGCGACCGAAGCAGTGCCCAGGAAAATCCTAAGCGAGGAACTCCGAGCGAGCGCCTGAAACACGGGGCCATCCCGCTGTGGGAGCTGTCTCCCAGCTCCTTCCTCTGGGGAACTGACCCAAGAGCCACTGGCCCTTTCTCCAGATGAGGAAGCTGAAAAACAGATCCAGACAAAAGCAAGAGAACAAGAAAGGACTATGAGTTCTTAATTAGTGCAAGGCTGACCCCAAATCACTCTAATCAGGGTGTCCTCAAGTTTCTTGAAAACCTGGAATTTATCCCACTTCAAATGTCTGCCCTCGGACGGCCATTCATTTAGTACCCACGTGACTGCTAAGCAACTTTGCTCTCACTCCCTGATCTGAAGAATAAACTATTTACACAGTAAAGGGTCCCTGCCCCTCGCAGAAACTCATCTCTCCCCTGGGTGTAGCGGTAAGGGTGTGGGGGCTGGCTGCCGCCCCGCAGGTCTGCTGCGCTTCAGTGGTTTGCCACTTACCCTTTTTAAGCATTTCCCCAGCTAACATGAAAATAAAATCAGCAGTGGCCTAGGATGACGTGAGTGCTTGAGGTTCACCCTCCTCCCTCACAAAGATGTAGAGATTATAAAAGGTCCTCTGACCTGTCCCCCACATCACTTTCCTCTACAGGATGTGAGCACGTAATGGGCAAGATCCAGCCCAGCAGAAAAGGGGAGGGAAGGCTCTCTTCCAGCAGACCTATCTGAACCCACACAATTATAGAATTAGATTTCATACTGGGTGATCTTTTCTAAAAAACCATAAAAATTCCTGTCTCACTTGTAAAATTTCAAGCTAATGGCCAATTACTGGAAAATTCTTCCTAACAATGAGCCAGACTGACCCATTTCCTAGCGCAGCTATGCCCTGCCTCCATGCATTGTCTGCTGCAAGTCCGGCCCCTTTCCACGGGAGCCTCGGGAGTCCCCTTCGGGACAACATCCTTCAGTCCCCATCATCGCTCGTGGCTGCTTTCCTCATCCTTGCTTTCTCTTAAGTATCTTTACTCCATCCAACCTCACTGCTCTCTCGCAATCCCAGAGTACTTACCAGCCTAGAAATTTTGTAAAAGATAAATCTTCATTCTACTTCCATGGTTATCCCTTGCCTCAAAGTCATCAAGAGCCTAGAGAAGTAGAAGCCAGAGAGTGTCCGAGCCCCACTTTACGCCATTCCAACAGCTGACTCACTTTACCTTTCTAGCCTTACTTTTCCTACCCCTCTGAACCACAGCAGAACTCCCACTAACCATGCTGAACTGAGCCCCCAGCAGGCCCTCCCCGACCTTGTCTTCCTGAGTCCCAAAGCAAGGCCCTCTCCTACCTTCATGTCTACCAAAACAAATGTCCTGTTTCTCTGAATCCTTCACCACCCCAAACCAAGCCAATCTCTTCCCTTTGTTTCCGAAACCATCTGTACCTGTGCGTGACGCTATCACACGTGAATCTCCCACGAGTGTGCGCTCCTGACAGCAAGGCCCGTGCCTCACGCACCACCGCATGCCCACAGCAACTAGCTATAATTCTTCAATAATGACAACACTCAGAAAATATCCCACTCCTCTTTCCTTACTTCACATAGAAAAGAGACTGGTGCCCAGCTGGATGTGAGGGCCCAGTTTCGGAGTCCCAGCACTCCAGGAGGCTGAGACAAAGAGATCACAAGTTCAAGCCCAGCCTGAGCAACTTAGCAACTTTCTAAAACTGAAATAAAGGGGTAGGAGGAAAGGAGAATAGGAGGAGAGAAAGATAAAGGGGACAGGAAAAGAATTAATGTGTGTTATACACATTTATTGAATGTGTATAATACCAACATCCCTCAATGAATGTAAACATTATGTACTGCAAATATGTACTAATAAAAATAAAAATTATTTTAAAATGGGCCAGGGATTTAGCTCAGTGGTTCCAGAGCCTGCCTTGCAATCGCAAGGTCCCCAGGTCAGTCCCCAGTACCAAAAAATATATATATTATATTATATTTTTATAATATAATATGTATAGTATTTTAAATATATAATATGTGTAATATACCATGTAATACAATATAATATGTATATGTATATAATATGTATATAATATATGTAATATGTGGTTAATATTATATAGTAATATGTAGCATAATATATGTGTATAATATGTATATAATATAATAATATGTAATATAATATAATATGTATAACATTTAAAAATTAAAGAGCCATTTAAAATTTAAACAGCCTGGTGGGTAGCTCAGCACAAAGGCCCTGGTTTCAATCCCTTGTACTAGGAGGAAAAAAAGACTGGGCTTCGGGCTTGCCTGGGGTCAGAGTAATTAGGAACAAGATAAGGACCAGACTCTAAGTGCCTTGGGCGTCCCTTGGGCGCCTTGGGCTGGAAACATTCTCCTCTTTCCAAATCACATTCCTCTGGGAGAGGTCATCCATTCTTCCTGAGCTCAGGAGCCTTCACCACCCTGCATGACGGAAAACTCCTCCTCCACCCGCATCTTTCGCTGATACCTCAAAGCCCAAGTTCAACTCAGCATGCAGGAAACCTCCTACTACTTTACTCCGGTCCTTCACAGTGACTAGCCTGGGGCTAAGGGAGGGCTCAGTCCGCACTGCACTAAGGTGTCTAACTTGGAAGCTCCTGTCCCAGTGCTGTCTACATAATGTTAGCTACAGAGTGTACCACTGGTTGATGTTCCTGTTGAATCACTGTAATCATGTAGTTTTTTTTTTTTTTGGTTTTGTTTTTTTTTTAGGTTTTTTTTTTTTTTTTGAGACAGGGTCTCGCTTTGTGGTTCAGGCTGGCCCTGAGCTCAGCCTCCAACTCACATCACAGCAATCCTCCTGCCTCTGCCTCCCGAGTGCTGGGATTACAGGCGTGAGCCACCACGCCCGGCACTGTGATATGTGGTACTGGTTGCCGCTGGGGTGAGTCTCCACACCCAGTATTGTTATGCGGTTACCGGGGAATCGAACCCGGGCCCTTGCGCTTGCAAGACAGGCGCCGGAACCACTGAGCTAACTCCCCGGCCCCTAATCATGTAGTTTTGATCATTCCTCAACTAAGTACTCTTCAGAAGCTAAATATTGGTAAATTTGATGAGATAAAGATTTTTAGATTTGTCTTTAAAGAGAAAGACCCCGAGCTGGGCAAAGTGTTGCAAGCCTCTAATCCCAGTTACTCAAGAGGCTGAGAGAAGAGGTTCATAAATTCAAGGCTGACCTGGGTAACACAACGAGACTCTATTTCAAAATAAAAAATAAAGGGGCAGGGATGTAGTTCAGTGGTACAGCACCTGGGTTCAACTCCTGTACTTGGAAAAAAAAAGATGATAATGAAAAAACAATAAATAAAAGGTCTTAATATTCAATATTCAAAGCACTCTAAAAAATTAGTAAGAAAGGGCTGAGGATTTAGCTCAGTGGCTCTGGGGTCTGCCTGTCAAACTCAAGGTCCTGAGTTTGATCCTGAGTAACCAAACACCACAATGCCGGGTGTGGTGGCTCACGTTTTAAATCCTAGCACCCAGGAGGCAGAGGCAGGAGGATTGCTGTGAGTTTGATGTATGCCTGGACTATATAATGAGTTCAGGGCCAGCCTGAACTATAAATCGAGATCCTGTCTCAAAAAAAAAAAGATAAAGATAAAGGTCACCTAAAAGAAAAATGAACCATGGGCACAAATAAAATTCACTAGAGATCCCAGTACTCAGGAGGCAGAAGCAGAAGGATTGCTGAGTTCGAGGCTCACCTGGGCTAGATAGCGAGCTCAGGACCAACAGGAACTACAAAGCAAAACCCTGTCTAAAAAAAAAAAAAAAAATTCACTAGAGAAACTGAAGACTAGTAAACACAGATTATCTTCTAAGTTTAGGATGAGACTCCTTTAAGACTGCACTTGTTGCTGTTGTTGATACAGGGTTTCACTTTGTAGGCCAGGCTGATCCTAAACTCACTATGTACCCCAGGACAGCCTCAAACTAATGTCAATCCTCCTTCCTCTTCCTCCTAAGAGCTGGGATTACAGGTATGAGCCACCATGCTCGGCCTTAGACTGCACTTTTAAATTGAAGCATATTCATCTGTCTGGTATACCTCTGTCTTACCATTGCTCTACTAAGAATTCATTAAATGAATGAAGAATTCAATAAATGAATGTGTTATTGTACCGCATTTTACAAGGAAACCATACTTGAAGAGTCCCAAGGTATCCATACTATAGAAAGCTCATTTTCTGAATGGATTTCTTGTGTTATATAGAATGTATATCTTCCTGCACCTATAAAAAGATTAAACTCCACTCTTTCACTTCAAAAAATAAACACAAGAACAACACTTTACTTCACAGTAACCAAAAGGATGCAAATTTTAAAACTTGCTTTCTGTCTGAGTGACAAATAGCTAATATTTGAGAAGACAGATATAGGCCAGTAAGATGGCCAATACCCAACACTGCAGAAGTTAACGGGCAGATATTCTCAATCACACAACTACCTATATTTTGGGCTTAATAATAATTTATTTGGGGGAAAGGGAGGTGTCCTCCTACACACTGTAGAACTAAAAACACTTCAAAAATTTGTGAATAAGAAAATGGTAAAAATAAGGCCAGGCATGGTGGCACACGCCTGTAAATCCCAGCACTTGGAAGCCTGGGCAGGAGAATCACCGTACGTTTGAGGCCAGCCTGGGCTACAAAGTGAGTCAAAACCAGCTTGAACTACAAAGGGAGACCCTGTCTCAAAAAGAAAATGGTAAAATAAAGCATGACACAGTGACACAGGTCACAGCCTTTCTAAAGGATGGTGTCGTCTATAATGACTGAAAGACACCCTAACACAATGCCTAAAAAAATAGCCCATGATACCACTTCTATAAAATGATATACATGTCTAAACCAGCACGTGTGCTGAGGATGTTGGGAAAGATGTGTTCAGAGAAAACAGTCCCTGAAAAGTTCACTGGATCTGCCTTTGCTAGTGGAATTTCAAGTATTTAACCTCTGCCTCTACATTGTACTGATTGAATAGTCTATTATATATTATTTATGATCAGAAAAGGCTTTTATATTTATGGAAAATTTAAAAATCAAATAGAGCTAGAGGTTTACTGTGATCTGACTGGGTTCCCCAAACCTTCTTCAATGCTGGGACTTGAACCCAGGCTCTCAGACATGCGAGGCGAGTGCTCTATCATTGGAGCTACCTTAGCCCCAAGGGACCAGCCTCAGAGGAATCTTTAGGTTCCACACATTGAATCTGCCAGGACCCTGTACTAGGAGGCTCCAGAACGGTGAGAAAGAACTTCCACTGATTACAAATTATCCATCTGTAGTCTGCACAATCAGGCTAAGATAGGGTTTCTGGGAGAGAGCACCAACAAATCTATAAAATATGCAGAGATTATCGAAAAACTATAAAGTTAATAGATCAACTCATGTAAGAGATCCACAGTGAAGTATGCTTTACCAGACTTCTCGAGAGAAACCACACTGACAGCCAGCCAAGTCCCCTAACCGTGACAGCTTCCTTCAATTTCAATCCCCGTGGAATCAACAGCACCAACAAATGTCTTCTAGATAAATTCCAGTGAATTTCTCACTCCATCTCTTAAACCGCTGTGTAAGTTCTGTACAAAACAAGATCTGATTTCCTCTGTTGTGTCACAGCAAAACCTACAAAAGCACCTGGTCAGACAGGTATATTCAATGTGTCCAACTTGAGATTTTTCAAGAGGCTTAATTTTTCTTTTCTTTTGCTCCATTTTTGCTCCATTTTTCTCTGCACCATTTTTACCTAGACTGGGTCTTTGAATTTCTTTCACTCTACTACAATGCCTCTTCCTCTTCTTTTTCTCTGAGACAGCATCTCACTATAAAACTCATGCCAGTCTTGAACTCAAGGCAATCCTCCTGCCTCAGCCTCCCTAAGTGTAGGGTCTACAGGTGTGTGACACCACACCCAGCTTTATCCTACCATGCTTCCAGAAAGAACTTTTAATTGGAATCTCTAATTCAGATCACTTTCAGAGTAAATCACAGTTAGCTACTAACAGTACCAGAAAGTTAATTCTCACTCTGCTAAGCTGAGAGCTAATAAAGCGATCCAGTTCCTCAAAATCAAATACAGACCTCTGAGAAAAGGACAACGAGAACAAATACATAGCTGGGCCTGGTGGAACATGCTTGTTATTCTAGAATGAGGCAGAAGCATGCGAAGTAAGAACGCTCAGTGACTAAGCATGACCTTTTCATAAAATAGGGCTGGCCCAGGAACAAGAAAAAAAGCTAACAAATTTATGAGAGAATGCTCTGTATTTAATACATCCAAAGGAGAACTCACCACCTTTCTCCCGAAAGGCTGGCAGCCTGACTCTGATTGTGAGATCACCAAAATTTTACCAACAAACTCTAAAATGTCCCTTTCTTATTCAGCTCCAGACGGTATCAACTCTCTACTGAGTGAGCTGCTCTGCAGACAGTGTTGCAATTTCTCTGTTCCAGAATCCCTAACAAAGTCAATGCTCCAGAGTTGGAAACAGTCAAATTCATGTAACATTTTTAGACTGATTTTCTTCAACATCAGTGTTCAAAGGAAATGAATGGATAGGAAGCGACTAGAATTTCTGTTGTCACACATTAAGGTTGTGATGTTGTTGCGCATAGTAGGAGCCAGGGGTTTAGCTCAGTGGAACAGCATCTACCTGGCAAGCACCAGGCCTTAAGTTCAATTCCCAGTACCAAAAGAAAAAAAACAAAGCAAACAAACAAAAACCAGGCATAGCAGGATATTAATAACAATAACTAAGAATAAGCTAGAGCAATTATAACAGCATGCAAGTTTACAGTTGATGTTGGACCACCGCTAAAGTGAAACTACGAAGAGCAGAACCAAGGATAAGAGGGACTACTGCGCATCTTACTGCTCCCATATTTAATAGATAATCTTGAAACACAAGAAGCAAAGCAAATTTCCTAAAGACATATGAAAGACCTCAGAATTCCAGTCTAGTTCATCCTATCAAGTTTGCTGTCTCAATATCCCGCCGCAGTTCTCGGACCAGCAGTCCTGAACTGGCTACCACCAACTACCTCCTGCTCTTAACTCCAGACACCTGGCCCAGCACTGTCGCCTTGTGAACAAAAAGGACCGCAGGGGAGGCGACAATGCACCCCTCCGCGCCCCTCCCGGAACCGCCCACTCAGTGAGATGTAACAGCTTTCAACACCGGCCAGTGGCCAGTGACTGAAACAACTCTGAACTAACCAGTGGCACTTGTAGGTGGTGCACCGCACAAGTGAGGCAAATACCCCTCTCCTGGTCCATACCAAATGCTGTAAAGCTAATTCCTAAATAGACAAAAGGTAGAGGAAACAGAAAAGTCTTCAAGTTAGTTTTCTAATGTTACAGACGTCTATTCCCTAATCACAAGATCTCTGCATATGAAACTCAAGTACACGCGGATTTCTTCCTAAATACCTTTTCCTTAGTTGCTGAAAGCTGGCAGTTTCATACTGACAAAGACTTGGAGTGAAAAATGAAACATGAAGTAGTAGAAAGGGCCTGTAGTACCACGGAGGCTGAGGCAAGAAAATCATTTGAGCCCAATAGTTCAGCACCAATATAGGCAATAGTGTGAAACCTCATTTTAAAAAAATACAAGGGTTAAGACCGGAGGAGCACTTTAAACTCAAGTCCAGCCTGAACCACACAGCAAGATCCTGTCTCAAAGAAAGAAAGGGGGCATTGGGGCTGTGATCCAGCAGCACAGCACCTGCCTGGCAAGAGCAAGGCCATGAGGTCAATTCCTGGTACCAAAAAAAGAAAAAAGAGAGGCCATATATGAAATCGCCACAGCGAAATTCTATGTTTTGTAAAATTAACACTCACTAATAAAAATGTTTAAATGAAGGTATAAATGAGATGTTGGATGAGAAAAAGAAAATAAAGAAGAAGGAAAAGCAAAATACTATGTATGTTTTATGAAACGCAGCCCTGAGGAAGGTGAGGAGGGGGGCCGAGACTGGACCCCCAGTTATCGCTGATGGGGGAAGGTTCCCTGAGAACCCTGCACTGGGTAAGAATGAAGATCCCCACAGAGAGACGGAGGACGCACCAGGGCAGAAGATGGCCCGGTGTCTCCTCCATCTCAGCTTCATTACTGTGCTCCCCTGGGACCGAGGTCCCAACAGGGAGCAGGAAGGTTCAGACCCTTGAGTCGAGCCCCGAGCTGCACGGGTGACGGGGATGGAAGGCCAGCACCCAAACAAAGTGCCTCAGGTTTACACATCATCCTCAAAGGGGCAAAAAAGCTCACGCTAGCCAGGCACGGACGGTGGTGTGTGTGTGTAATCCCGGCACTGGAGCAAAGCAGGAGGATCCCAAGTTCGAGCCCAGCACGGGCAACTTAATGACTAAAGGAGACTCAGTCTCAAAATGTTTAAAAGGGTTAGGGATGTAGATCAGTGCAAAGGCCCTGGGTTCAAATCCTAGTATGCAAAAAAAAAAGTTTATATGTTTGTCCAAAACACTCAAATTCTTCAAGTTATCTCACTGAAAGGTTTCTACCAAGAAATGAAAAAAACAGACACATTGCTGGGCGTGGTGGCTCAAACCTGTAATCCCAGCACTCATCAGGCAGAAGCAGGAGGATTGCTGTGATTTCCAGGCTCTCCTCTCCTGGGTTACACAGTGAGTCGGGGCCAGGCTGAACTATAAAGCGAGACTCTGTCTCAAAAAACTTGTAAAAGGGGCCGGGAGGATTTAGCTCAGTGGTTCTGGCGCCTGTCTTGCAAGCGCAAGGACCCCGGTTCGATCCCTGGCAACCACATACAATACTGGGCGTGGTGGCTCACACCTGTAATCCCAGCACTCAGGAGGCAGAGGCAGGAGGATTGCTGTGATGTGAGTTGGAGGCTGAGCTCAGGGCCAGCCTGAACTACAAAGCAAGACCCTGTCTCAAAAAACCTTAAAAAAAAAAAAAAAACTTAGAAAAGAAGAAGAAAAAATAGATTCAGCCCAGAACTAATTATCAACTTTGGGGGTGGGGGGAGGTAAAACTCTGGCCCCTTGTTTGCAAGGTATGCACAGTAACACTTGAGCTAAATCCTTGGCCCCACCATTCTAAAATTTTAAAAACCTATTACTCTCTTCCAAGAGCTGTCTTTACTGTTTCATTTTGGTGAAATAAGAAAAACATTTACAAAGACTTTAATAGGCTCACCCATCATGACCTCATACCCCAGAACTGTCGTTGCTTTTGTATTTAATTAAACTTTTTGTTCCTCTACAAGAAAAATTTTCACCATACGGCTTAACAGAAATATAACACAAAAGATTAAGGAACAAAAACTCTATCTGCCAAGTTCGTAAGAATTAACCACATCTTTGTACATTGTGTTTCACACAATAAAGACAATCTGCTTCCTTTATATTTTCAGCTCAATGCTGGCCTGGCTCAATTCCTTCGGTAACTAGCAAGGTTAAAACTTCTGAGACTAAATACATGGGAACAGAACACAAGATGTTATTCCCATGATATGCAGACCAACTGCAAGGTGAATAAAAAAGTTAGTTGAATATCTGTCACTGAAATAATAATAAAGATACAAACTACCCATTATTCCTCTAAAAATTGGTTTCATTCAGATCTTCATTAGAGTTGTAAGCTCTTTTACTTCTGAAAGTTACAATTTTTTTTTTAAAAAGCTATTTCTAAAAACAGGATAAAAATGTAATGCTTATTTCAAGACTTTTCTAGCCCACATGTAATTAACACTGTGACCATAATTGCAAAGTAAAGCTATAATAGAAGTTACAAAAATACTACTGAAGTTTGCTATATTTAAGAGGAAAACACTTTGTGCAACAATATCTATAAATTTTAAGGTACACTGTGATCTCTGTTAGAAACATAAGAAACTGGAAATAGTTTCCAAAGGGGTAGGGGACCAGCATCGGCAAAGTGTTGGGAGAAGCTTCGTTTTTGGTTGTTTTTTTTTTTTTTTTTTTAAATACTGCAGATTAAATCTCAGACTTTCTCCAAGCTTTATTCTCAGCTTTTTTTGGTATTTTGAGACAGGGTCTCACTAACCTGCCTAAGCTAGGTTCAAACTTGCAATCCTCCTGCCTTAGCTCCAGCGTGCTAAGATTACATTATGTGCCATCAAGCGTGCTGAAATTTCGCTTTTATAAATGCTCTTTTTTATACATTTTATACTGTGTAGACATGAACTATTCAAAAGGTCTTTTTAGCCAGGCATGGTGGCTCATGCCCATAATCCCAGCACTCAGGAGGCAGAGGTACAAGAATTGCCTCCAGTGTGAGGTTGGCCTGGGTGCTGCATAGTGAGTTCAGGGCCAGCCTGAACTACAAAGCGAGACCTTGTCTCAAAAAAAAAAAAAAAAAAAAAAAAGTTCTCTTTATGTGTATTTGTTAAAATGACCTCCTTCACTATTATTTCTTAAAACTGTATGAGTTTCTAAGTAACATTGGAGATATCTTTCAGCACAACCACCTACCTACATTCTAAGGAACATGATGATGATTTTCAAATGATTTAAACAATTATTCACTCTATTTCAAATAATGTACCCCATACACATTCTGACTTCTGCAAACTAATAACCATAGCCCAAAAGTAACAATGACTGTTTCTGGT
>PVIR01023095.1:0-27398 GCA_004026965.1 Petromus typicus | reverse complement strand
ATATATTTATATAAATTATATTTATATCATATATTTATATGTAATATATATTATATATTTATATAAATAAAATTTATATAAATTTTATTTATAAATTTATAAATAAAAAATTTAATCTCTTAAAAATACTTTATGGTAAAATTTTTCTAACTTCCAACATGAGGATAGATAACAAGGTATGAAGTTATACATCAACTATCCAAGAAATGAAAGATGAATTCTGGTGTATTTGCAATGAGACATCACATGTTAAGCTCAAAGAAGCCTTTTTATCTTCCATCCGTTTAAATAATCTAGGACATGAATGTCAGTGAAAGGGGTAGAGCCACATAAGGGCCTGTGTTGTTGTGTAGTATCCTTTCTCTACTGGTTCTGAATGACTTTTGCTTGTCTCTAAAAGTTACATCAGCCTTGAGGAGATGATGGCTGTCTTCAGTAAAGAGCTGCTGAAGATAGTGTCCTCCATTCAAGGAAAGTCATTGTAGCAGTGAGGTATCAAAGACTGTTTGCTAAAATCCGTATCATTAGAATCAGTGTATAAATTCTCAAGATGATAACTTTGAGAAGATGACAGTCACTTGAATATAAATTTTTGAATGGCTGGAAAAATCCATCTTCCAATTTTATAGTCAGAGTTATCTTCAAAGTCTTTGTGGAAGGAGTTTCCATAAATTTTCACAGTGAGATTCGTCACTCTTGCTGCAGAAACGCTCCTTTTTATTTCAGCCTTAAACTTCTTCCCCTGTAATTCAGCTGACTGTACTCTGCTGGCCCCTACACATAGCAATAGTTACAATTTTCGCCCCAGATGAGAGGCATGGGTACTACTGTAGACCTCATTTTCAGATTAATAACATCAAGTTTAGTGAGATTAAGTGATCTTCCAAAGTCACACATTGGGAAAGAGTTGAAGTGGGATTTTTACCAACCCAGATTCTGGATTCTTTAATCATTGTTCTTCTGACCCCAACAAGAGAAAATGGTTCCTTCGAAAGAAGAGCTTATTTTCTTGTAGATAACTATGGACACAGATTTCTCCTGTACATAAAGAGTTCAAGTTGAGTGAATTCCTGTAGGTCTTATAAACCTGATAAAAGTGAGAAGCCCTGGGTAGAGCTGAGCACATCATACATGTCACCCCTCTGCAGTGAGCTGTCATCTCTACATGAAGCTTCTCTGGAGAACTTACCTCCATTTCCATGGAAGTACGTGGTTTTGGCTTCTTTGCATTGGTTGCTAGGTAATGCACTGCATAAGAGAGCTAGAATTACACATGCAATGCAGAATATAAGAAAGATGACCAAACAATTCACCTATAGGAATGCAAAAGCCCCACAGGATCCATTTTCACTATGTCCCTGGGTTGTAGGACATCCTCGCAATAACCTTTGCTACTACCGTAAGTGAATAGAGGTGGTCTTCCTCCTTCTATCTTGGAATCATACTTACATGCTGCATCCTGTCTGTGTATTTTCTGCCATAGAGATTTAGAATCTGCCTCATAGAATATAAACTCAAGTTACAAATGCTCAGAAAATTTCAAAGTGCGAACTACACACAGGTTGGTAACTGAGAAACTCTTATCTGGATGCAAATTCCACTTAACACAAAAATCTTATTGTGTTAACTTCTCCCTATCATGACCTTAGTTGTTTGCTTTTTGGGAAAATCTATACCCCTGATCCTCCAATTCCACCCATCTCTAGCTGAGTTTCAGATCAAAATTTCCTTTCTTCAGAAATCATTCAGAGACTTCCCTGGTTTGCCAATTCATTTAAAGCTTGTTCCCTTCTGGGCTTTTGTATCATGGGAAAGGATTTTTCCACTAATCTTACCAATTCCAAACAATTTTAATTAAACTTCCTTTGAATATCTCGTATTCTTTTCCATCTTGGTGCAAGAGGAGAAATTTGGAAAACTGATCCAAATTTTTAATTCCATTGCAGTGTTACATTTCTTGTTGAGCATAAGCAGAGTGACCTTATTCAACCTTTCAATTTGGTTTCAGTCCTGTGATTTTCACTGCTGATGGTAATACTGTGCTGTCATTACAAATTGCTAGAAATTATTGACTTAAACAACATCTATTTGTTCTTTCACAGTTTTTGTACATTGAAGGTCCTTTAGATTCAAATGGATCATTTGTTATGAGTCTCATAACATTTAAATCAACAGAGTTTAGACTTATGCAGATTGTAAGGATAAATTTAATATTATCCTTACTTAAATTCTTGGTTAAATTCATTTTTTTGCGATTGTAAGAAACAGATCTCTGTTTCCTTGCTGGCTATTGACCAGGACAAGTTTTCTCTTGTGGGCTCTATTTTTTCTTTCTTACTTTCTTTCTAGTGATCTCCAGAAATGGAGGGTTGATTTCCTTTTTGTGCTTCAATTGCTCTCTTTCTTCCCTATTATTTTCTCTTTGTATGAGTGAAATAAAATCTCCACATTTACAGAGATTTGATTAGACTGGGCTACTCAGATAGTCCTGGGTAATCTCTCTGTGTGAGGTTCATAATACTAATTACATTTTCAAATTCTAAACTCATGAGACTGTGGTAAAAGTGAAATAAATTAGTAGATCTATTCTTTCAAATGTTCATGAGACTGATACTTGCGAGTTACTAACATGAGCTGAACATTATGTCAAGAGCTAGCAAAGATGATAAAAGCAAAATTATCTTGTGTGTATTTATTCCAATGTGAAAAACATTTTATAAATGTTGCGACAGTCTATGAACCCAAAGTATTGTCCCTCCTCCTCCTCTTCCTCTTCCTCCTCCTCATTCTCCTCTTTCTCCATCAGATGTGAACCTTCTTTCCACATTCTTCGTCTTGTTCTCCTCTAACTTTCCCTTTGCATCGGTGCTGACTGATTTTAAAGATTAACATTTTTAATACCTACTTTCATATTACATTTAAAATTTTTAAATGTCCGATTTTAAGATCATTAGCTGAGTCTGTTTTATTGTAATATGTTAAAAATATTGTGCCACTCACTATTAACATGTGAACATAGAGAAAAACCACCTGACTTTGTGGAGCTCCAAATTCACCAAATCCTATAAGAAAGTGCAGGAGCTTTTCAGTTACTAACGTCCTTCACTAATCTTCTTTAAGAAGATACACTTTTGTGTAAATGGGCTCAGTACCAAAACTCAATAGCAACACAAATGACTGGCATGTAATTCCAAAAAATGATTGCAACAGAAGTGGTCTGACTGCACTGTTACTGTTAACCATGTACCTGTTCACCTTTTTATTAAGGACATTTCCATAACTGCTTGTGATCCTTAATAATTCTCTTTTCCAGCATTGTTATTCAGAACAAAACTCAATCAACTGTCTTTAGAACATTACACCTCCGTCAACAGTCATGCCATTTGAAGTGGTTGCTTTGATTTCTTGCTAGTTTCTATTTGGGTTCCCCCCAGAATCTCTCAGGATCATAAGCAAGGCCTTTGGGAGATGATTGGATTATGAGGACTTGCTGTCTGGAAGTGGGGTCTGGTCTAAAGAGTCTAGCTATGGGAGCCACAGCCCGGAAGGACAGTAGCTCCCTTTCCAGTTCCTTGCTCTCTGCTTCCCAGCTGCTGTGAGGTGAACAGCTTTCTTCTGGCCAGCCTCTCTATCATGCCATCCTGCCTTGGAGCTGCAGACTGTGAAGTGAAACTGGAGCCAACATTAACCCCTCCTTTCTAAGGTGCGGGTGTCTGCATTGTGTCTCAGTGAGAAGAAGGTGACTAACACATTTCCCTTTGAATTATGTCCCTGGGCCAGAGAATGTTTTCCCTTTGTTGGACTGCCACTAATAGTAAAGGATAATGCTATGTGTGCAAAGCTCCACCTGTTCTGGAACAATTTAGAGCGATTCAGTTGACAGGCCAGCTGACAGTGCTGGCATTGGAACTGCCTCAAGGACACGTCATGACCTGCCGAAGAGCTACCAGGAAGGCTGTGGGCTGAGATAACATTCTCCTTCCCTCCAACAGTCAAATTGGCAGTGTCTCCATGGAGCCCTCCATCTAGATGGCTCAAAAGCTAGTAGGAATTACTCATTCAGGTTCCCTCACTATTTTCAAAGACACTCTGACCCTGAGGATATTTCCACATGGAGTTAAGGATTAAAAGGTGACAGTCATTGTCATCATGTTTCTTACAAAAGTGGCCAACAGAGCAGAATTTGTACCCCAAAATTTGATTTTATGGTCAAGGAGAACTCAGGGCTATTTGGATTTTACTGTAGATAGTTCTTAAACACCAAAGAGTATTCTCCATTATTAGACTGTTGCTATGTAAGTCAAGCCAAGGAAGGAAAGTCATCAACAGATACATAGAGCCTTTACTCTTCTTGGAGCAAGTGTTATCAGGAAGCTCCTGAGTCTTGACTGATTTAACTAACTGCACTGATCAAGTGGTAAACTTTCTAAGATGAGTATCACCACTTATGCTTACTTCTAGTTACCACTGTGCTCTCAATGCTTGGTGTACAGTAGACATTTCAGAAATGTTTATGGCTGGATGAAAGACACAGATCTGCATCTTTGTTTCCTACACTATTGACAATGTCCATTAAGAGATGTAATGGACAAGATCATATCAGCCATTAAGACCTTCAGTGTGGAATTTCCATTACTGGAAAATGAAAATCAATCTGGCCATTCCAAAGATACTGCAAGGATATGAGGTGTAGTGAATAAGCAAATAGGTAGAAGAGAAGCAAGTCTTTATTGGCTAAATCAAATACACTTGATGAAGAATAATCATTACAAATTCATGACCCTGCCACCAGTTAACAGAATAATAACCTTATGAATGCTGCTTAAGGACATGGTGATGATTGGACACAAGGAAAGTGACTTCATAGACTGAGTTGTGCTTCAGCTGACCAGTGATCAAGAGCCTTCTTAAGCTTACAAAGAGAAGTTTATAAGTGAACTGAGTTGGGACTTTTTGATTTCATGACTGAAGACCTCTTGACAGAGTCAAGTCATTCTTGATTGCTGCATTGTTTGGGACATAGGCATCATGCAAGACATTGCCTAGAACATATACAGTCATTTTCAAGAAAATGAACAAAAGCAGCACTTTATTGGTGGGTATATACCAGGCCTGTGATGCATGACCTGCCAATGAAGGCACTATTTAGGGTTCAGGCCCCTGTCTTCCTGACCAGCCACATTTATTTGGGACTGAATTGGCATCCTTGAGTGTAGTGACTATGGCAATATGGTGGCTAAACCTATGGATAAACTTGTTTAGAGGTTCTAGCAGGGGAGCACAGCTACTCATGTACCCTTGACTGAACAAACAGTCACCCTCTCTCAGGAGAGGTCATCCTCTTTGATCAAGCATGTAGATTTTGGAGGGATGCACATGGTGCAGAAAGGGAGGAGAGGGACACATGCCTAGCCAGCCACATCAGCTGAATCAACCTTGGCAATCAATGTTGTGATGGATGTTGCATCCAGATCACCCTCACGTCCTCTTATCACTAATCTTGATTGGCCTGAGAGATGCCTATGGTATTAGCCCTACACACTTTTGGTTGTAGCCAGATGGATCAAGGAAATATGACCTTACATACAATATCTGGTCCCTGGCTCCTCCTTCTCGTCTCTGCTTCCTGCATGCCGTGAGCTGACGAGTTTTCCTCTGCCATGTGTTTTCATGATGATATGTCTGCCCTAAGGACAGCTGACCATGAATTGAAAATTAAAAACATGAGCTAAAATAAAGCTCTCCTCCTCTAAGTTCCAAGTGGAAGATATTATGGCCAGAAACACAAAGCTCCCCAACACCAAGTGGCCTTGGTGCTAGGGATAGGACTTTCAGGATTTTTTTTCTGAGAATTCAAAAATAATGGGGAGAGAGGAGAATGCTTTTAATGGTTTCTGTGTCTCTTATTTCTAGTGTTCTCTTGCACAGAAAGGCCTATTTTGGACTGCTAAATCATCTAAGTCACTCTGTGAGCATGTGAATATTTGGATTTTTCAAGGGAAAAAACCCATTTCATATGTTTTACCAAACTCTCCCAGGAATCTATAATTTGAAAAGGTTAAAATTACTGGTTTAAGCAACTTTTGTAATTGTCGGGTTTTATCGATTACCATAAAAGAGAAAGAAAGTAAATCTAACAGGGTCTTATTCTCTATACACTTTAATTTTCATGGTCCAATGAGCACAACATAAACATTAAGCATTTTGAGAACAACCCATCATTCAAAGAAACGTGTTCTCTGTGGTTGCTCACTCACCCAGCCTGGACTGCTGCTCTTATCCAAGCTAATGTGCAACTTATCAGTCAGTAGATCTGCAAGTCTACCAGGCACAGATCAGAAGCCCGGCAAGGACACAAGGGTTTGAAAAGTTGGCAAACACTGGGGCTACGGGAAAAAATGAGAATTAAGTTGTGTCTTATACTGGTACAAATCCCCATTATGGAGTGCAATCATGATGTGTATATTTAATGTACCAATAAAGATAATTAAAAAAAAAAGTTGGCAAACACCTCTCTACCCTTGTTAGTCCAGAGAAAGCCAAGTCAATTGTTAGGGACTCCTGTTGAAGTCAAGTCTAATTCTTGTTCCTGATGTGAACTAAACGACGTTCAGGAAGGGAAAGTTTAAGTAACTTAGTTCACTTCCCATGTACAAAATGGAGCCAAGTAAAAGTAAAAGATTACCCCACCCCTAAAGAAAACATGTTAGTAATGGGAGATGCTTTATACAATCCTCAATACACAATGAAAACCACGAATATCAGCTTTTTGATATTTTTATTTTTAGAAGAATTGATCTGCCAGAAGCACATGTTGGGAATGTTAATTATTTTAGTGAATTTTCTTTTTATTCTGCTTCTTTCCTCAGGGTTCACCTTACTCTGTAATTTCAGAGCAAATGCTCACATTTCTAAGACATGACATACATTCCTTTTATTACACCTGTGAAATCTGTTAAAGTAAATTTAACCTTTAAATAATTTAATATCTACTAACCTTGTTCAATAAAAGGGACTTAGAAGAACAGACTTTAACAAATGTGTAGAAAGAATAAGGATGAATGGGCAGAAGAAATACAACCACTGCTACAGAAACATTAGAAGCAATTCAACTTCCCTTGAACTTGGGACCAGGCTTAACTCCAGGCTTTGGGTATCACTTTGAATGTCAAAGGTGTGGTAGGTAAGCTGGGAACTAAATGTGCAAGGAGTACGATGGCCATTTTGTCCCGAGACTGTCTTTAGTCACAACTGATTCTAGGTGGATAGTGTACTTTCAACATCCAAGTAGACTGTTAAATCATTTTTCTAGTCTTTCTTTTAGTGATGGTGAAAAAAAATATGTCTGCATGCTGGGCACATTTATTCAGAAATTTTTAGGTTAGGGCTGGGGACTTAGCTCAGTGGTTCCGGCGCCTGTCTTGCAAGCACAAGGACCCGGGTTCGATCCCTGGTAACCACATACCGTACTGGGCGTGGAGACTCACGCCCAGCAGCAACCAGTACCACATACCACAGTGCCAGGTGTGGTGGCTCACCCCTGTAATCCCAGCACTCAGAGGCAGAGGCAGGAGGATTGCTGTGATGTGAGTTTGAGGCCGAGCTCAGGGCCAGCCTGAACTACAAAGTGAGACCCTGTCTCAAAAAACAAACAAACAAACAAAAAACAAAACAAAACAACAACAAAAACAAACAAACAAAAAGAAATTTTTAGATTATAACCCAGGTCAGAATTTAAGAGAATAACTAGCATCTGGAATGGTCTGTTCTCCTGAGATAGTCATTAATTTCTTCTGAGGACAGTACCACCATTGCTCAGTTAATTTTCTCTAGGCCTTAACTATGCAAGTTTCTATTATCTCTCTGTAATGCAGAGGACCAGGTTTTCAACACATGAACCTTTGTGGAGGGGCAAACAAGACCCAGCTATGAGAAATACACTGTACACAGAAGCACAATGAGTGAAGTAGTCTTGGGTAAAAAGTATCCACACAGGTGGCATCACAGTAGCAAGAGAGCATGCAAGTGGGTGAGATCCCATGACCAGTCAGGAAGCCGGAAATGATTAGTCTTTCCTCCAAGCTGATAGAAGATAGAAGAAATAAATAAGGGAAGTACTCTTCTGGCATCAATTCTGAAGTGAAAGGAAGGTTTAATTGTAGAAAATAAAGTTAGTCAGTGCACCGATTAAAGTGCCCATATTGCTTTGGAAATTGTTTGATAGCTTGAGAAGACAGGACTTGGCAGAGGTGGAATCTATAGCTAAGAAAATGGATAATTGTGTGTGGTGAGGGTTAAATGGTGAAAGAACTCAAAGGAGTTGGGCAACTCTTAAAACTCAAATTCTGAGATTATAGCCCCAACCTAAAAGGAAATTGAGAGGAAGCAAGGTTGTATTCCCAGACAAATGGGAACTTCAGAACTGTGCCAGCAAGACTAAAGCATTAAAGATGGTGACAGCAGCTTTCTAAAATCTCTTTAGAAGACAATGATCATAGAAGGAGCACACTTAATATAATTGTCTTATATTGCTGAATGGCAGTGAAATTCCCCCTGAATAGCTATTTTCTTTCAGTTTTAGTTTCTATTTTAAGCACTGAAGTAGACAACCCCCATTCCATTGGTAAATGGGGATTGAAATATTAGATATATTAAGGAAAGAAAATGAAACTTTGTTCAACTTTCTTGGCTCAGACTCTTGCCTTCCAGGGGCCAGGAGTAATAATTGTTATGATTTATTGGATTCTTACAATGTTCTAGGCATTGTGCTAGTGCTTTATATGAATTATTTCATATAATCTTTACAGAAATTCTTTGGGAATAGCTATTCATTAATATCTTCATTTTGTATACAGTAAGTCAAGCTCTGAGAGACAAATGACCCTTTCCAAGGGGCAAAAACAAAGACAAAACCAATATTTCAGATAGTTATACAGAAAAAAAAAAAGCTTTCTGTAAATCATGTTCCATGATGTTTGAGAGATTGTGAAGAAAGGAAACTATGTTCCTTGAGATAGGAGCAGAGCACAAGGGTGACAGACAGTGTGCCTAGAAAGGACTGAAATACAATCAGTTCTCTGCTGGTGGACGGCCCATCAGCCATGCGGCAACATCCAGATGAAGGACTGTGACGTCCCTGATGAAGAGTTTTCTCTTTGTATCTGGTCTGTTTCACAATTCCTCTTCCTGAAGTGCTAACTTCCTAATTTACACAACAGCGAACTGTCCTCTGGAGATTTGGGATCAAAAAACAGAATAAACCAATGCACAAATGAATGTGTAAAGATTCAAGAAAAGATAAAATGTTAGTGCAATTTGCAGCACAATGAATAAGGTAGGTTTTGAAAATGAGCAGCCAGTGTGACTGATTAGCATCTCAGGTGAGACTCTTAGAAAGACATTATGGGAATGATTTGTAGTGCTGCATTCCACCGGCCTATATTCTAAAGGTAAGTTTTGAATCAACAAAGGCACAAGTAGGGATTCTTTAGGTTCTACATCCACCTTCATAGAGGAAGTTTACCATGTTATTTGAAGTTTACCGTATATTCTTAAAATGTGTGTGTGTATATATACATACACATATATATATATGTGTGTGTGTGAGTGTGTGTGTATAAATGCGTATATATATACATATACAAATATATATATACATATATATGTAGGTATTTATTCACAATAATTGGATTTTAATATATGTCGAGGAATGAGTAATTACACAACACTGACATATGATGAAAGCAAGTCCACACATTGCTATATCACCTTCCAATTTAATCTGGCTTTGGGATATTTTTTTTTGACAAAGTTACAACAATGATATCATTCATTTTTCTCGTCTCTTATTCAATGTCCCTCCCTTGACTTCAAAATCTGACTCAGATTTCTGTCTGTTATTCAAAGCACCTCAAGTTTTGACTTCCCTTCACTTATTGTGAGTTGTGCTGAAAGTCTACTGGTGTGTGTCCATTTGAAACTATTCACTGTAGCAAGGGCCAGATCACCTGATCAACTGAACCTCCAAGACCCAACAGTTTCCAGCACATGGCAGCTACCCAGTTACATTTTAGTGAATTAAATATATGAATATTTAATCCCCATCTATTAAATAGATGACGTCTCTGCTCACTAGATTCAAAGACCATTGGAATATTACAGTCCTTTTGAATATACTTTAGTTGCATATGGTAAAAGAGGAATGTGTAAGAAGACAGGACCAATCTATTATCATAGTTAATAATGAGCTAGAAAAGAGATTTCATGTGAAGTTACATGATGTAGTGTAGTCACTTGGTTTATTAAGGAAAGTCTTAAGGGGAGGATGGGTCCAGGGACCATAGTCCTGACTGGATGCCTTCAGAAATTACAATGATAGTTAAGGAAGTGAGTATTCACATACACACACAGACACTCTCTCTCTCTGTCTCTTAAAAATTTGCCCCTAGGAGGTAATTTATGATGAATATTAATAACTATAATAGAAGTTGAACATTTGAGCTCAAAGTAAAAAATATATTGTTTTTAACAATTAAATCTGCTTCCAAATAAAATGGACAGCTTTGGGATTTCTTTTTGGTTTTGATGACATCAACACTGAAGGGTAAAGTAGAAACAATTAAGACATGATCCAGAGAGATGCTTGGCAAGTAATAAATGCCTCAACCTTGTCTGGAATGCTTGGATGACTCTTGAATTGTTTAACTTCAAAATTTTGCAGAAGAAAATTGTAAAAACTCATAATTTCTTAGAAGTTAATCATCTCTCCCTGCTAGAATGAGGCTGCACACGAGTTCTGGCCCATCATGTTTTAAGTATAGACAGGATCGCACTGAAGCAGTGGTGCTCTACAAATTCATAGAAAGGGATAATGATTTAACAGATGACACTTTTTTGAATGGAACATGAGAAATGTAAGCAATTGCCACAAATATTTAACTGTTAACCTTGATTTATTGGTAACAAAAGCAATTACATATTCTTGGCAATGTAAGCATGATTCTGACACATTATTAATATGTATTAGAACATTTTTCTTTTTTTTTTTTTGTTTTGTTTTTTGAGACAGGGTCTCACTTTATGGTTCAGGCTGGTCCTGAGCTCAGCCACCAACTCACATCACAGCAATCCTCCTGCCTCTGCCTCCCGAGTGCTGGGATTACAGGCGTGAGCCACCACGCCTGGCACTGTGGTATGTGATACTGGTTGCTGCTGGGCGTGAGTCTCCATGCCCAATATGGTATGTGGTTACTGGGGAATCAAACCCAGGCCCTTGCGCTTGCAAGACAGGAGCTGGAACCACTGAGCTAAATCCCCGGCCCATGTATTAGAACATTTTTCTAAATCGCCAAGTATACTATGTTTTAACAAATCAAAATTACACATTATTTTAATCAGCAAATATTATTAATATGTGTGTCTATAACTCCTTTTAAACTACATATTTCTTTTCTGGCTCCCTGTGAACTGATCTGGGAATAGATGCAGTTTTGACCACGCTTCAGTTCTTCACCGTGGTGGACCGCATTTAGGTTGTACCATGAGTGAACGTGCTGGAAAGCTTCTGTCTTTGGAATTAGTATGATAAACTCTTTCACTACTTTAATTTATTTATAGGTCACTTATTTATTTCCTCTGTTATCTCATCAGCTCCTTCTCGGGAAGAAAGCCATCCCACATCTGCCATGGTGTACATTGCTCAGAGGTGTTGTATTATTTTCTACCACACTTTTATACTTACAATTACTGAGAATATCACTTTAACCTTTGTTAGTCATCAGATCTATGTAACCAAGATTTACAATTATGCATCTGATAGTTTGGGGGACACTAGCTCTGTCAGGTGCCAGCTCCCCAAAGCAGGCTGGATTCAGCAGAGACACACCCTTTTCAGTTACAATTAATATTGCACAAGCTCTGCTGCCAATTTTTCTCGGCTCATTTTTTCCCTTCAAATTTCTTTTTAATCTTGTTTCTTTCCCACAAATTATGAGCCAAACTAGCTGTGCTGAGGCAATCTTCAATGGCAATAAATCAAGGATTCCATAAAACTGTACAATTTCTTGCTGATGGCACTTGAAGAAGAAAGTTATTAAATCATTACTCACTTAATATGAATTTTCAGGATGCTCAAATACTTGATGGGTTTTACCTACTATGGTCATAGTGCAGAAATTTAGAGATTATATAGAAAATCTGGGAAAAATCTTAATGGCTTTCAAGGTTTGCCTTTTCTCCTATTGTTGATGAAACAGAGAAGCAGACAACTTTGCAAAATGTTAATTCTTTTAATTGAAACCTCCAGGGCTTAGTACTATACCTTAGTGAGAAGAAGGATTGAAGTCAGGGAGTGTGTGTCCAACATCCTGGCTTAGAGAAACCTTAGACAGAGGCTTTCATTCACTTCTATATCCCCATATCTTGGTGCTATACAAAATGTGATAAAAATAAAGTGACTATCTAAAATTTTCAAAAATTGCAGTAAAGACATATTGCTATTAATTCCCCTCAAAATGCCCCCTCTTACTTTGAACACATTTATTCCACCACTCTTGCTACTATCTGAGGCTATTCAGGAAGTCATTTTTCATAAATATCTTCAGTTGTGCTTCGTGGCTGCCTTGACCTCCTGAGTTGATTTAAATGATTACCTTTGACTTTGTGGAGGAGCCAGAGGTTGCATGGTGCACGATCCAGTGAATAATGTGCTTGAGGATCCCACAATGTCTTTATGAGCCAGCTTTTCTGTGGGATGTTGCTCAGAAGTAGTATTTGTTGTATGTTTTTTATCAATTTCATAAAGACATGAAAGAGGAATTCCAGAACTGCTCCAGAAAATTTTAAGTTGGATTTAAATTTTAAATTGGATGTATGTTCAAAGTTAGGAGGAGGATTTTCCCAGGGATTGATGGCAGAGCATTTTACACACACACACACACACACACACACACACACACACACACACACACACACACACACTTCTATTTAAACTTTTGCTGTGTTGTTTGATAGTACCTTCTGCACAGCACATTACAGGTAAGTATTGTTTAATGAGATGAATACAATGCTCAGTTATCAGAAAGGAGAGAAGAATTATGAACTCATCTATAGGTGAAAAGAGGGTGCTCATATTTCCAGGTAGATTAGTAGATCTTTAGCTTTCTATGGAGCATCTTTTGCTGTGGCTGTAGTGGTGCTCTCTGAAATAGCCTACTGCTTGGCTATGCAGCTGGAAAAAGATTCCCAATCAGGAAAACAAGTTGAATAGCCTGTGAGCACTTGACTCTGGAAGTATAAGACTTTAAAGTTTATTCATTGTCTATAATTAGGAACCTTTTAAGGACAGAGAAGCTCGGCTATATTTTTACAAATATCTGTTCTCCCATACATTTGGAGGTATATGTGTCTCTCTGTGGACATAAATCAAATCTTTCCAATGCTAACTTCTAGTGTCTGACCTTCCGCAGTCACCTTTAATGATCCACACTGCCCATGGCATGGACGGCAACTTGCTGGACAGGATGTGTTGAATGGAGAGTCCAAGCAAAGTGCAACTGTTCTCAGTGTTGGGCGCCTACCATAAACTCTTCCAGAACTCTGATGACAACTACGAGAGCTTGAACAGCAGTGGACACTATTCAGTATCACAGGCAGGAGCCTAGCGCCAATGCGTTGGGACACAGAAGCAAGATATTGAAGCCAAAGTAATGCTTGCATATACGGAGTAGTACTGGAAAGACTGCCATCACAAGTTCTTTTCTCTGCCTTAATTGCTGTCCTTTTCTTTTTATGCTCTTCTTAAATATTCCAAGTGCAGAATAATAAATGAAATAACTAACAAGAGTGAAAGAATTTGTAAAAATCCATGGATGACAGGAAAAGATGGGGAGTTAAAAAGCTTAAAGAAATGGGAAAGAAATATGAAAGGTTTGGATAATGTTTCTTTCTTGAACGACAGGATCACAACCCATCTGTAAGAATGTGTCACTAATTTTTTGTCTTTTTTTTGTACTGGGGGTTGAAGCCAAGGCCTTTGTACTGAACTATGTCCTGAGCCCATTTTTTATGTGCCCGTTTGAGTCAGGGTCTCAAGCTGCTGAGAAGGTTGCGCTCAATTTTGGGGTCTTTGTGTCTGGCTCCTTTCTGATGTTTCCAAGTTGCTTCTTGATCTTGTCATTAGGGTGGGAAATTATCTGATTTGGACACTGTCCTACACACTAGGAAGTTTAGCTTTATCCCTACCTTCACCCCACCCCAGCTTCACCTCACACCCCAGCTATGACAACTAACAGTATCTCCAGAGACTGCTACCAATTCCTGTGCTTCAAAATCACCCTCAGTTGAGGCCAAGTACACATTAAACTTCAAGGTATAGAGGGTAGAAGTCCACATAACTCATTTCTCCCATAGGTGGAGCTCTTGTCCAACAAAGTGTCTCATTAAAAGGACAAGGCAAAGCTGACCAAGAGGAGTACAGTTCACTGTCCACTCAGTCAACTGCAGATCATGCCTTGGTTCTGCCCCCACACGAGATTGACAGGACGTGGACAGCCCGGAGAGTTCTGGGCTGCTGTGGGCTGTCTTGATCTTCCACAGGGCCTGATCAGAAAAGCTGAGTGTGAGGACTGGAGATGCTTGCTCCTCAGGCCTCCTCTGTGCAGTGAGGCTCCCAGGAGACGTCGAGGGAGGAGTGCCAAGGTTCACAGAGCACTGGCCAAAGCAGCAGGCCATTCATATGCTTTCAATATTGCTAAAACTGTTCCTTGTTACCTTCCACATTTGGTCTGTAAATTGCTTTCATTGTTTTATGTGGTCTGTGGTACACACCTCATTTCTTTCAGCTTGCAGCCATAATATTTCCAGCAGTTAGCTCGTTTAACAGAAGTTCCTTGCATTTTTAGGCCAGGGAGTTAACATTAAGTTAGCGAGTGGAGGTGAAGGCTTGGAATATGTAGCTCCAGGATGTGAAGTAACTAACCACTTCCAATAAAATGTCCTGCTGCTCAGAGAAAGTGTGCTGGTCCGACTACCCAAAGTGACCCTCAGGGGTCCCTTAGGCATTTGTTGAGATTACATGGGGCTGCTTTTGCTGTGCTGTGAGAAGCAGCAGCAATACTTCCGAGCTGAGGCACACTGCAACCAAAAACTCTTCTTTTTTACTTGTTGCTCATGTAGTTTGACAGGGACTGGAGAATGGAAACTCAGGTCACATGTTCTTATTTTGTCCCTCACAGAGCAGAGCACACAAGATCAAGTCAGACCAGGAACCAGCAACTATCAGCCTAGCCTGCTTTTTACCCATGAGATCTTCCTGATAAATTCAACAAAGATTTGTGCTGCTCAGATAAACACTCGAGAGGCCAGAGGTTCATACACGTTTGGGACTTTCTTGAGATTCCTTATTTCAACAAATACCTTTTTCAGTGTTACCGAGTACAGACGTAAACTTTGCTTTGCCTCAGGCACTGACGTCACTGACAGGAGGAAGCACTAAGTGTAGCCCCAACCTGGCAGCACAGGAGCCCGGATGCTGGCACCATCTGGACCACTCTCCTCGGAACACTCTTGATTTTCTTTTTCATGGCTTTGCAGGGGCTATTTTTTTCTTCCTTTCTCTGCAGCTGTGCTGTATGACGGGCCGCATCAATGTTAGTGGGATGTGAGTTCTGTAGAGCAAATCAGGTGGACGCTCTGGTGAACCACCTCTTCCGTGGCCAAGAAGCAGAGAAGCAGGAGCCTCCAGAACTTGATTCAGGTCAAGGGTGCTGCATGGATCTGTGCATCTCCTTGAGTGTTTCTTGTTTGTGTAACTGACTAAGAACCAGTGTTTTCATGAAGACTTTCTCAGCCCTGGCTGTTCATTATCATCACTTAGGAGAACTTTAAAAAAAAAAAACTTCCTGGGATCCATCCCTAGAAATTCTAATTTCATCTATCTGAGGTGGAATTTCCTCTATGGAAATGTAATACATTTTAATCAGTGCTTCTCAGTATTAGCTGCATATGTGAGTCACCTGTGGACTCTAAGTATCCTGATGCCTGAACGCTGTCCTAGAACAACTGAAAATGAACTCGCATGCCGGGAACAAACATCTGTAGTTTTTGAAAGCTCTCTAAGGAATGGGTACAGGTTACTTCTGGCCCACTGGTGAAAGTTTTGTTATTTTCTCATTGAAATAGTCCACAGCAGCAATAACGAAAGTTGAAAGGGTTAGTAAAACTCATAATCACAAATGAGAGTGATGGTTTGTGTACCAAAAATCAAGAACCAGATATTTCTTCTGGAATCCATGAGAAGCTGTGTGTGTATGTGCGTTTCTGTGTGTGTCTGTTTGTATGTGTGAACACAGGCAAGACAATTTTTTTTTTTTTTTTTGAGACAGGGTCTTGCTTTGTAGTTCAGGCTGGCCCAGAGCTCAGCCTCCAACTCACATCACAGCAATCCTCCTGCCTCTGCCTCCCGAGTGCTGGGGTTACAGGCGTGAGCCGCCACGCGCGGTACTGTGGTATGTGGTATTGGCTGCTGCTGGGCGTGAGTTTCCACACCCAGTATGGTATGTGGTTACCAGGGAATCGAACCTCGGTCCTTGCACTTGCAAGACAGGCGCCGGAACCACTGAGCTAACTCGCGGCCCACAAGACAAACTTTTTAAAGCTACATGAACGAGAATGCTGATTGTGTTGCTGATTAATAGAAAGATAAATTCTGTACCACATTCTACATCCCACATGCAGAAAAAAATTCCGTATCTCATAGCACCTATCAGGGAAGTGTTATCGGGGAAAACAGAATGAATAGGATTTAATTACCACTTGAAATAGAAAATAATGCTGTGAGAGAACAAGAAAGACCTAGATCCAGGTTGATGTCTTTTAGTCAGTTACTTAGGTGACCTTGGAGGAGGTTCTGAGTCCCTGTTGCTCATCTTCTCTCTAGTATATTGTCCCTCTGGGTAGCTTCAGACTCTCTCTATTTGGTATGTTTTGAATTCACCCATAGTCAGTGCTGTAGGCCCATTCCCACCTCTACCTCCTTGGCAAAATGATTCACCTATTTACATGTTTTATCCCTTACTAGTCTTGCTCCTGAAGTTCTCTGTGGCCAAGAAATTCTCCAAGGTAACTAATGAATAATATCTAATTAAGTGCTGCTGAGTATTAATGAGAATATATGTTCCCTTCTCAAGGCTGAGGTCAGAGAAAACAATGTCCAGAAAATGTATTACCCAGCAGGCTTCTTGCCCTGCCTGTGATTTGCCTCAGTGGAAAGTTGTGCTCCAACCCCAGGCTCTGAACAAATAGAGGAGGAGTCTTCTTTACTCTACTAGAATTTGGTATAGGAATTCTAGTAAGGTTATAACCCCAGAATTTGAGTTTATATAGGAGCACTGTATTTTTTTGAAAGTAGTAATGAATTTTTTAGGACTTTTAAAAAATTCAACAGGATCCAGGACCTCATTTAAGCTAGTCAAGGGCCTTACTACTAAATCATATCACCCTGCCCTACAATTTTAATTTATTAATTATACCCCAATGAAGACAGGTGGGGTGGAGATAAATGTACATGACTAATTTGTGGTTGAAGTAGCATAATTTCTAAAATGGTACCTGATGTCACTAAGCATTACAGTCTATTTTAGTTTTTCTGAGGAACCTTGCATTTAACTTTCAGACTAATTCTAAGTACATCAGCACATAGTAAAGGGAAACTGCTATGGCAGACCAAGGAGCAGATTGTAATTTCCTTTTTGTTCCAAAAAATGCAGATTTTAGTCTCACAAACCCAAGTATAAAGATGGATGAGGACTCATAATAATAGGGGCAATTTAGAAGCAAAGACAAATATGAGTAGGTGATAGAAATTTTCCTTTCTCTCCTTACTCCTGTCTTTCCTTTTTCACTTCTTTTCTTCCTTCCTGTCTCCTTCTTTTCCTCTTTTCTGTCCATCACTTTTTCTTCCTTCCATTATGTATTGCAATATATGAAGTTGTAAGAAGAAACTGATATTTGAAATTTGTTTTTATCAGAAATAGGCAAATGAGTGATTTAGAAATATAAATGAATGAGTATCAAAGAGAAAAGGAGATCAAAGTAAGTTATAAGTCATGCATGGTGACTCATACATGTAACTGTACCACAGGAGGCTGAGGAAGGAGGTTTGCAAGTTCAAACTTAGTCTGGGTCAGTTACTGCCTTCACCAGTCCTGGCCTCAAAGTGTAACGTAAAAAAATAAAAAAGGATTAGGGATGTGGCTTTCAATGTGAAGGCCCTGGGTTAAATCCCCAGTATTGCAAACAACAAAAAACAACAACAATAACAACAAACAAACAAATAAACCAAAACACTACACTGGCTTCAAAGGAAGTTTCAGAAATATTATTATAATATCCAAAGAAGGTATATTTCAAGAAAGGAAATTAATGGAAGTGCACGAGTCTTTAAATAATCTCTAAACTGCTAATTGTCCTCAATATCAGTCAAGTGAATGAATACACACTTTGCTTTTGAACAAGAAGTAATGTTCTCTCATTGTCCTTAACTATTCACAGGCAATATGAAGTTTTAGGTGTTTTTTCTTCAGGAAAAAACACTGATACACTTTTATTTGCAGTTTTAATTTTTGATTGATATTTATTTGTACGTAATAATGCTATGAAGTTCAATGTTGTATCCATTGGGTGGTGATCAATAGAGTAATTAGCAACTCTATTGCCTTAAACTTTTATCCTCTCCCTAGAGTGCATACATTCAAATTCCTCTCCTCTGTTACTTAACTAGTTATTAATGAATCTCAGCCTTCTGTGTTGTAGAACATTAGATCTTTTTCAGCCTATCCGACAGTACCTTTGCACCTCTGCTCAACCCCTCCTCATTCACTCTTCACCCCCTCTCCTGATTTCTGGCAACTATTAGTCTATTCTCGCTTTGGTGTAATCAGCACTTTCAGACTCCATAGGAGAATGAAATCATCTTTTATGGATGGCTTATTTTACTTCACAGAGTGTCCCTCAGGTTAGTCCTTGTTGCCAGAGATAGGGTTCCACATGTTTTATAGCTGAAGAGTTCACAATCTGCACATGTTGTGGTTCAGATCTAAAACATCTCTCAAAAGTCTCACATGTTCAGAGGTGGAGCTTTGTGAAGGTAACTGATAAGAGAAGGCAATATACTTATCTGTGGATTAATCCTGAATGTGAATTAAGCTGAAGTGCTGTGAGGCGGTGAGGCCTTTTTCCCTGTGGGTCACTGGGGTGGGACTTGGAGCAGTATATTCTTGTCCCTGACTCCTCACTCTCCTCTCTGTTTCCTGGATGCCCTGAGCTGAGCAGCTTTGCCCTTCTGTCATGCTGATTCTGCCTTGGAGCCAGCCAACCCTCTAAACCATGAGCAACCTACTAAACCCTCTGCAACCATGAGCCAAGTAGGCCTCTCATCTTGTGGATGGAAGCGATTTTGTCCCACCAACATAAAAATGATTAAAACAACACATATCCCATGTATTTTTATCCACTTACCATTGATGAACATTTAGGTTGATTTCATGTCCTGCCTGTTGTACACAGCACTTCAATAAATATGGAATGCTGATGTCTTTTCAGGATGATTAATACCTTTCTTTTGAGTATATATCCAGTAGTGAGATTATTGAACCATATATCTCCTTTTTGGTATTTTTTTTTTTTTTGGAAGGAACTGACATATTTCTCTCTGTAAAAAATGTGCAAGTTACATTCCCCAAATAGGCAAAGCAATCTTGAGGCAACAAAACAAAATAAGTAAGAACAAAAACACAAGGCTGGTAGCATCACATCATCAGTCCTCAAAATCTACTACAAAGATCTAAAAATAAAAACAGTATAGCATTGGCATAAAGAAAAGATTAAGGCCAAAGATATAGAATAAACAGCCCAGAAATAATTTCACATCTACAACCAGCTAAGTTCTGACAAGGGAGTCAAGAATACACAATGTGGAAAGGACAGTCTCTTCTATGGCAGTAATGGGAAAAAATGGAAGTCCACACACAGAATAGCCCTATTTTTCACCAATTACAAATATCAGTTCAAATTGATTAAAAACTTAAATGCAGAATAAAGGTTGTGGAAACTATTATAAGAAAACATATGACTCTGGCCTAGGTAATGACTTTTGTATATGATACTGACAAAGATGAAAAATGACAAATGGAATTGTATTAAACTAAAATATTTCTATAGAATCTAGAAAAAAACAGAAAAATCATGATTTACAACATGTTAGGAATTATCTGGTTACTATGCCTCCAATAAAGATTTATTATTCAAAACATATGAGAAATTCAATTTAATATGATAAATAACTAAATAAATAACCCAATTAAAAATGAGCCAGAAAGCTGAAGAGACATTTCTTACAAAAGACAAATAAGTAATAGCTATATAAAATAATTATCATTAACTATTAGAGAAACTTACAATCCCAATGAGCTATCACTACAGCCTGTAAGAATGGCTGTTATCACAATGACAAAAATAACAAATGTTAGTGAGGATACTGAAAAAGAGGAATATACAGAAAAGAAAACATCTCTTCATAAGCAATAGGATATCTTTGCCATCCCCTCATGTCTTTTGCAATCCACTTCCTCATCTACTCCAAGCAACCTTATTAAGGGAGAACATTAGCAAATCAATTCAGAGCAGGTCAAAATATAAAGGAATTTTAGTATATGTACACTAATTAGCTCAATATCATAATTGTGGGAAAATATGCTAGAAAAGTTATGACAAAGAGAATTTGAGATTGTCATTTGAAATTCAATTGCAAATGTTCAAGTTCTTTAAGAGAGTTACTGTTTAATGATGTTTAAGCCTTGTTGGAAAAGTGAACATAAACAATATTGCAATATAAAAATGTAGTCCATGTTTTCATTAATCTACTTCTTGGGATCAATCTTTAGATCTAAGCCACCAAGATTTGTATGAGATTGAGGGGAAAAATGATTAGCAGAAAGACTGCTAATTTTTTTATATTACTTTTCAGAAATAATTGGCCTTATTGAGACAGTAACTTAGAAATACCATGAATAATAAATGTGGGTTCTGGAAACACTCTGCCTGTCATCAAACACCTAAAATGGCCGACTGACAGTCCTAGAGGTTACTATGATTTATCACAGCTCAACAAATACACCCAAATGCGATGCTCCAGTGATTGTATGAAATGAAGTCTAAATGAAATTCTAGATAAATTAAAATAGACTAAGATCACCTCTTGCATAATCTGTGACTCTGTACAACTGAATTCTACAAGCAGCTTATTACACAAGTTCCATGACATTTTAAAGAAATTCAAGAAAGTTCAAGAAAATAGACTACTGATTCATTTATTTCTCAATTTTCTTTTCAAAAATGTCTTGGAACCCTTTGAAGCAGAATATTGTTTCATTTCCAATATTTGAAGCTATGGTAAAAGTTGGGCTTTAAAGATAGATTTGAGGTAATGTTGCATAGTATACAATTTCTTTTTTTAAATTCAAATCTTTATTGGTACATTATGAATACACATCATTATCGCATTCAACATTGAGAGTTTGTACCAGTATATGATGTGGCTTGATTCTCATTTTTTCCTCTTCCCCCACCTACCCTGCCCCAACCTCCTATATACATAAGCTTTCTTTCCTTTTTTATTACAATTTCTCTTTTAATTGATGTATAAAATTTATAAATAAGTATAGATTATCATTTAATATTTTAATATATACATACTTTCTATGTTAAAATCAAGGTAACTATCTATACCTGTTTCCTCAAACATTTAGTATTTACTTGTGATAAAAACATTCAAAATTATTTCTTCTAGTTGTTTGGAAATATACAATGCATTCCTATTATCCATAGTCACTCTGCTGTGCAATAAAACATAAAAATGTCTGATTATAACTTAAATCTCCTGATAATTTCAGTGGTACAAATAAATGATTTTAAAGTTACAGAGAAAAATAACACATATATGATAGTAATTTTTATTTCATAAAGACATGTTGAAAATTAAAAAATGTGCATGAGTTTTAAACCACTCAACAACTCTAAAGAAATAATAAAAATCATTCATAATTCTAATATTTGAGATAATCACTAAAGTCTTTCTTTAGGTATGCTGAATTTGTCCATTGTGGCTGTAACAGCACCATATAATGAACAGCCATGAGACCCTACTAGATTACAACAAATATTAATTTTTCTAGCACATGTGTGTACAAGTTAATGATTTCTTTGGAATTTGACCTACTGGTCCCAGCCAGCTTCATTGTATCTAGCCCAAGGCAGTAAGAACCTTTAGCTCTGTGCCCCACCTCTCTTTCTGGGTCTGTTGAATATGTGAAGTTTATGTCTTGTTGGTAGGTGGCAGAGGCAAAGAGGAGAAGCTGATCTGTGCAAGGTCACATCAAGTGTCTTTCCAGGTCACCTGTGCGGTGAGCTAAATTAAGACCCTTTGCAGAACCATCCAGAGTCATGGAGTGGGGGATGCTTTTCTCTCTTGGAGGGGAAACCGCAGCAGGCAATGGAGGGAAGGGAAAGGGGAGAAAATGATAGAATTACATATACGTATATATGGTTACACATGTATATTTGGACATAGGATTTGCATATACACATATGTTCAAATATAAACATGTACAAACATGATCATTACATCGCAAATATACATGTGTATAAGTGTACACATACACCCTGTGTATAGTTGCCCAATAGTATCTACATCATAAGGTGGCTTGAAGATTTAGGTAGATCAGTACATGCAAAGTTTTAAGAAATTTACTTGTACAAGTAAATAATAAATGTTTATTTATTATTTATTAATTTATTATTTATTATTTCCTCCTAAAGTTCATAATTTGAAACCTTAACCTTAGTGTGATGGTATTTACAGGAAGTCTTTTGGGGATGAACTAGATTCAGATGAAATCTATATTTTATGGTTTGTTTCATCCCTTTAGTCATTACTTGTTCCTTAAAATCAAAAATCAGTGTTTAAAGTATTTGACTGTGCTTAATATTATTCACTATAGGCTGGGGGTTTAGCTCAGTGGTTCTGGTGCCTGTCTTGCAAGCACAAGGCCCTGGGTTTGATCCTTAGTAACCACATACAACAATGCCAGGGTGTGGTGACTCACACCCACCAGCAATCACTGCCACATTCCACAGTGCTGGGTGTAATGGCTCATGTCTGTAATCCCAGCACTTGAGAGACAGAGACAGGAGGATTACTGTGAATTCAAGGCTGAGCTCAGGCCAGCCTGAACTACAAAGCGAGACCCTGTCTCAAAAAAAAAAAAAAAAATTATTCACTATAGTAAGTAGGAGTATTGGAGTTCTTGTGACATAATCTGTTAGTCAATAAAAAGAGAATGGAAAAACAAGGTTCTTAATTGTTTGAAATCATGCGACATTTATTCTATACTTGGTTCTTTGCTTTTGTGTGCAGGTTTTTCCTTCTAGGATTTGGGTATGGTTTGAGACCTCCTAAATGTCCTTGTGGGGGCAAGGTTGGTCCTCAGGGTAGCAGTCGGTGGTGAAGGAAGCTTTAGGATGTGAGACCTGGTGGGAGGTCTTCTGGTCACGGGGGTGCTGGCCCCCTGGAAAGAATTCTCATGAAAGCCTGAGTTCCCAGACTAAAAATGTGCTTTAATTATTGGGTCAACTGTGTTCCAGGGGTCAAGATTTTATGTCTCAATCCTACTCTTGTCAGTCTTCATGTTTCTATAATATCTAGCTATGTGCTGGCCTAAAACAGAATAAGATTAAGAACTCTAATCTAAGCCTTCTAATGAATAGGCTGTCCTAAATACAGAATACTCTCCCTACTGTCCAGTCCCTGATCTTCCAACACATGTAGTTAATACACACACACACACACACACACACACACACACACACACACACCTGGATTTTGTTCTCCTTACCTGTATTTGGCATTTATTTCTATCCAGTTAAGTTGTGAGAAGATTGGAGAGTGAAGAAAGGATAGATTTAGTTAAACTAGCACTGATCTATTTGAAAAATGTTATATTGGATTTCACTTTGTGAACACGGATTCCTATTTTCCTTGATCTTTTAGATTGTTTTCTGATCAGACTAAATTAAAGGAAACTCATCTTACAAAATTGGTAGCAAACTGTAAAAAAATCATTTTAAGCTCCCATGTGAAAGCATTTAGGGTGGGAGCCAGATTCTCAAAGTGCTGCAGATGAATTTTAAATTACTTTTGGTGAAAATTCTGAGGTAGATAATGCAGTTGCCTTGCTCATCTCTCTAATGTATATTATATCATCCTTTGATATAATTTGTTTTTCTGAAAAAGTAGTGGTAATAGAGAAGGAAATGTAACTCTCTTTTACAAATAAAAATTATGGTTTTCAATAAAAATAAGTCAGGTTTTGTAATTATTTGTATTTTAGCTGGTTGCTTATGTACTATATTCAGTTTCAGCATGAACTATAAACAAGAAGCTGGAACTAGGTTTATTTATAAGTTAAAGAATGAACTCCTTATGTTCTGGTATTTTTTTCTATTTCACAGAAACTCAAGAAACATATTTTGACAACATCATTCTGAATGAACTTCTAAGCTTTCTGCCAAGATAGTAAAACATTTTCTATCAAGAGCCATTAGCCTCACACATGCTACATCAATTTAAGTACTGTGTGGAAGAGAGATCACCTTCTTATAGCTTCAGCTTTTTATTTTGAAAAAGAGAAACTAAAAGCTTCAGTAGAGAACCTATGAAAATTGATAACAATATGTCATTAAAATATATTTCAACTCTATTATACGATGAATATAATGTAGAAGTATGAGGAAAGCAGAAGAGAAAAAAAGAGGAGAAGAGAGAGAAGAACATTAGGATCAGAGACAAAAACAATATCAATTTCAATAGATTATGAAGTGTGAAAATGTCTTTGATACATGGCACTGTCTCTTGGAGTGAGTTGTGCCTCAGCAGCACCTCTTGGGGTAGTAATTTATTAGCATCTTCCCATTATTCTTAATTATTGCTTATCTTTAAATGCAAATAATTGACACAGTGGCTTACCATGGAAATTTTGTGTTTTTAAACTACATGATGGGAAGTAGCACAATTTTAATAAATGAGCCATCACCTAAATCCTTGTTACCATTAATTTTATTATTATCTGAACTACAGATTTAATAGGATTTCATCAGTCTTCCATTGTGCTGCTTTCCGGCCACAACACTATATTCCTGGACTCTCATTTAAGATTACACCTAGCGCTTAATCCTCATGGCTCCATGACCTCCAAATCTGTGATGTTTTCTTGCTCTCCCTTTGTCTTCCAACATCTGAAGACTTTTGGACAGCTGTTTTCTACAATACCCAACAATTTAGATTTGCTCAATTGTTTTATGATTATATTTAACTTCTATATTTTTGGTAAGCATGGGACAAAAGTGATGAATGTTTTCTAGGGTTTTGCATCAGGGAGTGTGTGAATTCAGTGTCTCTTATCACTAGTGATGCTATTCTTTTTGGTTTTTTTTGAGACAGGGTCTTGCTTTTGTAGTTCAGGCTGGCCCTGAGCTCAGCCTCCAACTCACATCACAGCAATCCTCCTGCCTCCGCCTCCCGAGTGCTGGGATGACAGGTGCGAGCCACTGTGGTATGTGGTACTGGCTGCTGCTGGGCGTGAGTCTCCACACCCAATACTGTATATGGTCAATGGGGATCGAACCTGGGCCCTTGTGCTTGCAAGACAGGCGTTGGAACCACTGAGCTAAATCCCTGGCCCAGTGATGCTAATCTTGATCAAGTAGTACCTGCTATATTTTTTGTTTTAAAATTTAAAAATTACTATTTTTCTTTTGAGAATTAATAGATATCATAGAGGAGATAATTTCACACTGCAAATGTTGGATTTCAACTCAAGTTTTGTCCACAACAGTTATTATTCTGGTATTCTAATGACAAATTTCTATTTCTGTAGTATTTCCTAGATTTGTGGAGTTTGGAAGAGCTTTTATCTCTCATTTAATTACATGTTTGTTTATTTCTGTCATTATAGATTCAGAGAGAATCACTGTAGGATCTTGGATATAATCCAATCTATCATTAACTCATTTACTTGCTGAATGTTGGAAGCTCTTTCAAGTTGGCTCCTGTGGTCTTTGGACATGGACTCATTCTATTTTAAATATTGGTTTATTTTCTGATACTACAAATGCTGATACTACAAAATCCTACGTTTTACCTGTCCTACTCTTGGAACTTGCAACTTCTACAAGAAGATTTGGCTTTTTAAAACTAAAAAAACTGATAATTTTTTCAAATACTATTAACACAAATATCTGGGCTTTAGGTGTATTTAATATTACTGGATGTCATTAATTGCAGACACCATGAATGGTCATGTTCTCACGGACACCTTTCTGTCTCCATTAATGTGGCTTTATTTTGTCTTTAAATTGTGAAGTGTGAAGTTCCACCCTTATTCATTCTTTTTTCAAAGTTTCTGGCTATTACTTTTATGTTTCCTCTAAGCTTTAAAACCAGGTTGTCTCTGTCCACAAAATAAGCTTGTGGGAGTGATAATGAGTTGTGTGGAATCTATACACACAGAATGAATTGACCTCATACTTGATGGAGTCTTTCTGATTGTTTTCTGAGACAGGATTTCATTCAGATCTTGAGGGTCTCCTGAGGTCCGTGTGTTTCAGGTACAGTGTCCAGCCAGTGGCCCTGTCAGGAGGCAAAGCCACCTTTAAACACTTAGGTCTACTGGAGGGACACTGGGTCGTGAGAAGCATTCCCGGGTAGGGGATTTAAGACCCTGTTTTTGCTTCCCTGACCCCATAGAGGGTATCAAGCATACACTAGCATGTTCTCCCTCTGTGATTCCTGAGCTCCCACGTACCCAAAGCAACAAGGACAAGCCTCTATGGGCTGAAACCTCTGAAACTGTTAACCAAAACATGTCTTTCTTCTCTTTCAGATGATTTATCTTAAGTACTTGTCACAGCAA
The DNA here is from genome assembly GCA_004026965.1 of Petromus typicus. Taxonomy (NCBI): domain Eukaryota; kingdom Metazoa; phylum Chordata; class Mammalia; order Rodentia; family Petromuridae; genus Petromus; species Petromus typicus. The sequence goes on along the minus strand of PVIR01023095.1, from coordinate 375 downwards.
TACAAATGTGACTAATACATCCTTATACTTTAAAAAATCTGCTCTCTTTTCAAAACTGAAACATACACACCCAAACCTACTTAGAGAATTTGAGTTCAGAATTGATTCTCTGCATTAAAATATTGTTTTAGGTAAGGCTGGATGGAAAGTACTCATATATTCGATTTTTTGGCTTGATACTTATCTCACTTAAGTCGATAATGCACATACTGAAGGAAAAAGAGGAAAAGCAAAGGATTTCCTTACAGTAGAATAGTAAGAGCACTGATCGCAGAATTAAGCTATTTGCTTCTAATTCCCTCAGTGACATTCACAGCAGATATTCTGCCAAATCTCAAATGCTGGCATGATATTCTCTGTTCACAGAGCCATAAC